>CABFWO010001370.1:57534-117405 GCA_902155825.1 Timema genevievae
AATCGAAATTTTAATACGAAGTGTTGACCCTTGTGGAAGACATTAAACTGTTTGAAATGTTCTAAGGTGGACAAAGATGCGCCTCTTTTCTCATTGATTCTATATCATTGTATATTATTTTATGCGTGTTCTTATGTGGAGTGGTGATGATACAATGTACATTATTCTGTTCAGAAATCTTACGAGTTTATAGAAAGAGAGAGAAAGTCTGTGCGGTGTGCCGTACCATTTATTTTAACTTATTATTTCCTGTAATAATGAAATTCTTAGAATTAGTTAATTATAAGCAATTTTATGAAAAAGTACAACTTAATCTCCCAAAGAAAAATAAAGTTTTTTTAAAAAAATTTGATGTAAGCGTTTTCGAGCATCGTGTTTGTATTTAATTTTATATTTCTTCACAGTAAAATATCAGATTAATTTTTGCGACATATTCCATTTTAAAATCAATTGTATAGGAAATTGTAATTCAGATAAAGGGAACGGAAAAAAAATATATATTTATAAAAATAGGAGATAGAACATATTATATTTTTTAATGCTCTTTTTTTTACAATCAATAACAGGCGCAGTCTTCTACGTGTGGTGTTTGCTAGCTACTATCGGATCAGACGATTACAAGCTAGCGTTAGCCAAACAAAGATAGAATGACATATGGGATGGACATAAAAAAAAAGCCTAAACCAAGTGTTGCGATATTAATCGTATAGGAATATGTGCGTTATTACAAAAAAAAATTGAACGGAAATTACACATGGATTCTAATTAAAAAAAAGTCCATTTTTACAGGTGAATAAAAAGAGAGTCCGTAAAAAGAATATTAAAAAGCTAATCGCTTATATAACTAATCCCAGATTAATGGTCAGTACAATGTACATATTTTAGAGGTATTAATGTGGTAACAGAAATTCATGCTATATATTTAATATTTTATTCAACTTATTGATTCTAACAAATTCCGTAAATCCGTAGTGTATTTTATTTAAAGAAAGCATTAACATTTACTTGCTAGAATAAATATTTTTTTGTTTTATTTTTTATTACCGCATCTCATTAACTACCTGTTCAGGCTATATTCAGATGTGATAATTACTCTTATGGTGTAGGGATGATAAAGGAATTGTTTTAAAGGTAATGTACCCACATTTGCATGGGACAAAAGTAGGAAACCCTTTAGGAAAATTTACCCTCAGTAGACTCAAATGGGATTCGAGCCCCGATCTCCCTGTAATCAGCAGGGCAGTTTAATTTTTAATATTAAAAGTTCATCCTAAGGCCAATATAAAATATTGAACTGATGTTTTGCCTCTGTGTGTGTGTGTGATGTGTGTGTGTGTGTGTGTGTGTGTATAGAGTCGCAATGGTAAGAAAGATTAGAAAATACAACAGAGATTTAAGATATATTCTCACGCCCGTATAACTTTGAAATTATATCTTTCTAAACTACTCTTGAAACAGAAAAACTTATCAAAGTGATTATTAATGTGACAACAGCAAAATTAGAATAAGTTTAAAAAAAATGATGTACTTCGTCTTACCTTCTACCCGTTCGGGATATACGCTTATATACTAATTATGCTAAAGGTTTTAGGGATTAGGAAGGTTATACTTATAAGAAGCGTACCCACATTTGCTTGGAACGAGAGTGTGAAACCATTTTGAAAAATCCACTTTCAGTACACCCGATCAAGATTCGAGCCTCAGTCAGCGGCAATCGAGTCTATTGCGAGAGTAGTGCCTTAGATCATGCGGCCACCAAAGCAGGTTATTAATTTAATAGCTATTTTTATTTTTGAAATAATAAATTTTTATCTTCATGTAGCTTTCAAAATGTAGTGAAATAATTTCACTGTTCTCAATTCGCCTGTTTTCTAAAGTAGAATTCAGAAAACAACACCACGATATGACGACTTATTTGAGGTTTAATACCTATTTAAGTTCGGAGCTAGTTATCAGTGGGATAATACAGACTCTCAAGGTGAATATTTTTTTTTTTGTGGGTGCAAATTTGTTTCTAACTTTACTATATACTACCACGAAGATATATTTATATATTAATGAGCTTGCCTTAAATAACAAAGAATATTAATATCAAACGTAGTTTTAGGAATCCTATTGCATTTATTTTTATACATTTATACGTTTAAAATTAACTATATAAGCACACCTAATTTTAATTTGTTTATAAACATTTATTTTATAACATCAGCGGGAAATTACTTTAAAGAGTAGACATCAAATTTTTACTGATATAATTTAAACCCTCGACCAGGGACAACAGTTTACGTTAGTCTAGTCTTTCCTAGTTTTCTGGCATAGGGTCAAAGGTTCTAAACTTAGCTAGGTAGCTCATTTAACTATATATTTGACTTCAATTAAAAAAACACAATTAAGGTTAAGAAGTTCTTATATCCAACTTTGAAGAAGAAAGTATTTACAGGTAATCTACCCACATTTGCCTGGAAGGAGAGTAGGAAACAATCTAGTAAAAATCAACCTAAGTAGGTCCAACCAGGATTCGAGCCCCGATATCCCCATTTTTAGCAGGCCAGTCTAACACAAGAGCTTATTTTAACCACACAAATAGGAAAGGGTTGGCGAAGGTGTCATTTAAAATAAATGTATCGGAACTAACGCAAAACTGTAGCAAAAAAAGTTGTTAAAAAAAGTCCTCATTACACCTATCTGGGATTCGAGCCGTGACCTCCCTAACACCGTCAAACAACACCAAACGAGTTGGATGCCTGTGCGGGCGCCACAATGCTTAATTAACCAATATAAGGGGTGTATGAGTATGAGAAAGGTAGCTAATAGAAATTGCACCTGCATATGTGGTCGTGTGGTCTAAAGTGACACTCTCACGTTAGACTGATTTGTCAGTGAGGGGGTGTTTTAATCCCATTAGGCATACTGATTTTTTTTACTAAATGGTTCATCACCCTCCCCTTCTCAAATGTAGGTACATTTCTTAGAAAATTTTTCTCCCTCATCCTTAAAGTACTATTAGAATTAGAGTCAAATATACCTTACAAAGTAGTAAAGTGGGGCGCAAAAAAAAAAAAGAGTAGTTTTGCAAAATAAATATCACTTTACTATCATTTTGATTCAATATTTTCATAAGAGTGGTCTGTAGGTGATTTTTTTTTCGAATCTAAAATTATAATGAATAAGAAAGGAGATGTAAAAATTATTTAAATAAAATAAGCTACATAAAATTCCCTGAATGACAACTAAAATAAATAAATACTCTTATTTGAACTGGGAACTACTTTTGAGCTCAGGCTACCCCTTACATTAGTCTCTCCCCCATCCTGACCCTCCCCCCAACCCCCAGTTGTATTAAAAACTACTACTTTACAGTATGATCTCCCTACCAAGGTAGATTGACCAATACTGACCTAATCCAACCTAGCCTTGTTTACCCTCACACTAAGAATTAATTTGTACTTCAGATATATTGAATGGAGTAACTTAAGTTAATCAAGAAAGCTTAAACTGAACTGAAGTTTGCTGGCAATTTATTGCGTTCCTTTCCAATTAATATTATATTATAAGAAGTCCAAATAAACTATTTACAATTCCTTCTAGTTGGATTGACGGTCCCCAATCAACCTGTTTACAATTCCTTCTAGTCGAATAGATGGTGCCCAATCCACCTGTTTACAATTCCTTCTAGTTGAATAGACGGTGCCCAATCCACCTGTTTACAATTCCTTCTAGTTGAATTGACGGTGCCCAATCAACTTGTTTACAATTCCTTCTAGTTGAATTGACGGTGCCCAATCAACCTGTTTACAATTCCTTCTAGTCGAATAGATGGTGCCCAATCCACCTGTTTACAATTCCTTCTAGTCGAATAGATGGTGCCCAATCCACCTGTTTACAATTCCTTCTAGTTGAATTGACGGTGCCCAATCAACCTGTTTACAATTCCTTCTAGTCGAATAGATGGTGCCCAATCCACCTGTTTACAATTCCTTCTAGTCGAATAGACGGTGCCCAATCCACCTGTTTACAATTCCTTCTAGTTGAATTGACGGTGCCCAATCAACCTGTTTACAATTCCTTCTAGTCGAATAGATGGTGCCCAATCCACCTGTTTACAATTCCTTCTAGTCGAATAGACGGTGCCCAATCCACCTGTTTACAATTCCTTCTAGTCGAATTGACGGTGCCCAATCCACCTGTTTACAATTCCTTCTAGTCGAATTGACGGTGCCCAATCCACCTGTTTACAATTCCTTCTAGTTGAATTGACGGTGCCCAATCAACCTGTTTACAATTCCTTCTAGTCGAATAGATGGTGCCCAATCCACCTGTTTACAATTCCTTCTAGTCGAATAGACGGTGCCCAATCCACCTGTTTACAATTCCTTCTAGTTGAATTGACGGTGCCCAATCAACCTGTTTACAATTCCTTCTAGTCGAATAGATGGTGCCCAATCCACCTGTTTACAATTCCTTCTAGTCGAATAGACGGTGCCCAATCCACCTGTTTACAATTCCTTCTAGTTGAATTGACGGTGCCCAATCAACCTGTTTACAATTCCTTCTAGTCGAATAGATGGTGCCCAATCCACCTGTTTACAATTCCTTCTAGTCGAATAGACGGTGCCCAATCCACCTGTTTACAATTCCTTCTAGTTGAATTGACGGTGCCCAATCAACCTGTTTACAATTCCTTCTAGTCGAATAGATGGTGCCCAATCCACCTGTTTACAATTCCTTCTAGTCGAATAGACGGTGCCCAATCCACCTGTTTACAATTCCTTCTAGTCGAATAGACGGTGCCCAATCCACCTGTTTACAATTCCTTCTAGTCGAATAGACGGTGCCCAATCCACCTGTTTACAATTCCTTCTAGTTGAATTGACGGTGCCCAATCCACCTGTTTACAATTCCTTCTAGTCCAATAAACGGTGCCCAATCAACCTGTTTAGAATTCCTTCTAGTTGAATAGACGGTACCCAATCAACCTGTTTACAATTCCTTCTAGTTGAATTGACGGTGCCCAATCCACCTGTTTACAATTCCTTCTAGTCGAATAGATGGTGCCCAATCCACCTGTTTACAATTCCTTCTAGTCGAATTGACGGTGCCCAATCAACCTGTTTACATTTCCTACTACTCGAATAGACGGTGCCCAATCCACCTGTTTACAATTCCTTCTTATCGAATAGACGGTACCCAATCCACCTGTTTATAATTCCTACTACTCGAATCGATGATGCCCAATCAACCTGTTTACAATTCCTTCTAGTCGAATCGACGATGCCCAATCCACCTGCTTACAATTCTTTCTAATCGAATCAAAGGTGCTCAATCCATCAATATCTCACATAAATAGGGTCCAATCAACCAAAAACACTTGAGAACTTTCTATAATGGAGGCATAATGAAATCACGCCATTTGCACATCTGATCACTGTGTCTGTGCCAACATGTTTTTAACGCTACACCCCACGCTGGTTAATAACTAAGCCGGCTCTTGTAGACAGTTTGACATCTCTAGCATCACGTTTCAACTATCATCGCAGGGCTTTCCCGTACTTGCCACCGCGTCGTTTGAAAGTATCCCGTTCGATCCCGGTCGGACAGGTTGGGTTAGATCGACTAGGATTCTCGACTAGCAAGGTTCGACCACATAGAAGAGGTAAGCTTCTTTAACCCTGAAAGATAGGTCTTACCTTGGTGGATTACACTATGATCCTATATTATAAGTATAACTAGGACTATAAAATAATTTAAAAAATGACCTAATAATGATCAAAAATAGATTCAATTTTTAAAAAAATACCAAAAAATATGAACAAAAACTTGTAATGATTACTCACGACTAAATTAAATCAATACTTTACCAATCGAAACTAAGCCATATAAATGCAATGCCTTAAGAGCGTGCCAATGCCAACGCCAATGCCACATGCCAATCAACTCTGTGATACAGTCAGCTAGAAATAGTAAACTTACACCAACACTATTGTACGTGGGTCATTTCAAATTAAACATTAACGGAGACAGAGGGTTAATACAAGTTCCTAATACTGAACAGTGTTAAAATATTAAATTATATTCGGATAAAAACTGCATTTAAAAGGCAGTTTTTTGACCATTTTAGAATGGCCTTACAGCTAAGCATTGTACACAAATCTTCATTATGTCATAACAGGAATATACTATAGTTATTAACAAGAAACTTTGTCGCTTTGTCCCCCATCGTCACCGTGAAAAATTTCGAGTAATCTTTCAAATACAAATGCACTGCACACATTTTTGGCATATTGTAGGTCTTTTCTTTTTCTCTTTTACTCCTATACATCGCGCGAGCTGGGAGCTGAGTTGGACCTGCTAGGATGAACCCTTTTAACTATTAAAAACTCTCGCATCCTGGTGAAAATTGATTTACAAATATGTGCTTGGCAAGTAGTATCTACCCCCTCCTAGCGCAACTATCTTCAGCCTATTTGTAGTGTCTCACGGGTGACCTGGTGATCTAGGGTTAAGGTGTCAGACTTCTGTGCTGGGGGTCCGGAGTTCAATCCTCGGTCCCGGCACAGATTTATCTGATTGCCAGACCCTTCCTTCACCTCTGACAAGACGTGTATTAATCACAACTTGTAGAATGTGTGGAATGCTCAGGCCTCCGCCGTGGTTCGGATTCCACGTTGAACTGTAGGTCCTCCATTTCATCTCACACTTACCCTACCATTACACATTAGCTTAAGTGCGTATAACCCGAACGGGTAGTAAGACGCGGTGATTATAATAATAATAATAATAATAATAATAATAATAATAATAATAATGTAGTGTCTCACGAGAAATGTGTATTTTACAACCATACGATTAAAGAGGATACAAGGTTCAATATTTACATTATTTTCTCATTCCAACAACTGTATGATAAACATTTTTGTTTTTGAGTATTTATAAATCTATAAAATATTTAAAAATATATACTTATTCAAGATAGATGCCTGGATATTTCTCAAAAATTCTCAAAAACTAGATACTTAAAAATGCCTAAAAATAACTATCAAATGCAAATTAGAAATTACGACACAATAAAACTAAGATTGGCCTGATAAAAAAAGTTTCCCCAGGTAGCAGAAAAGAAGAAAATTTATGTACAGAACATGAAAGCGAATAACATGGAAGAAAGTTAACGCTTGCACATTCAATTGCACTCGGAAAGGGAATCTTAGGCATTTAGGAAACTGTTTAGGAAAACCAATTAGCAATACACCTGACTGGGATACGATCTCCGATCTCCCCATCAATGGCAATCCAGTCTATTGAGTGAGTGACTCCTTTTACCACGCGACAACTGAAGCGGGCTCCAACATTGAACTAACAGAGAAAAATTATTCAACAACAACAACAATATCTTATTTCAAACCCATATTTAAAAATATACGAGTAAGTTTATAACTGTTTATACCCTTAGGGCAAGTAAAAAGACGTCTGAAATTAGTCTAGTCTCTTTTGTGCTTTTTTTTAAATAATAATATTGCTATAAAAAACACGACCTTTATACTTTAAGAGTATGCTGTTGATTGAAAATACAATGGAACAAAGAACCAGTAAATTTATATATAATTTATTTAAGTCATTGAATATATGGACGCTATTATAACAAGGCTCTTGATGTCATAAAAAATTGGTTGAGTTGTATATATATATACATATATATACATATATCTAAAGGGGTTATTCTTTGGGTTTGTACAAAAAATCACAAAAACGTTTGAACGGTCGCTGGACTTCACTACGAACCCTGTGATTTGGATACGTAATAACGTTGACTTGGCCGATTTTTATCCTGGTCTCGACTAGTATTTGTGGTTATGTAAACCAACACGAGGGGTATTTAGTCTACAAGGATACATCAAGAACAGGGGTCGGAAACCAGCGGATCTCACGGCAATTTTCATTCGATTGAGTAAGAAAACTTTATTTATTTATTTCAGGTATTTAACGTGCACTTTCTGAACCGATTGATTATATTAACACACAATAATTTCTATGAGCGAGAGCAAAAGGGCTTACCGATTTTGTTGGGAAAGGTATTTTCATATACCTTCAAGGGTCATTTTAACATATCACAATCGATATGAAACCGACGGATTTACTTCCCTTCCAAAGGAAATTGTGTTACGGATTTTTATCACTCAAGAAAAATTCGTCTACCCCGGTTGGGTTTGAACTCACAAACACAATGTCCTGAGGGGAACCCTTTAGCCCCAAGACCACCAAGGTTGACGTAAGAATACTACATCTTCATTAAAAAATCGGTCTTTTAAGTCTTCTAATCCTGCAAATATATCAACAACTTTAAAATAAAATTAGGGTATGAAAAAATAGCTTTCTTTGATCGTTCCAAATCAATGGTGCTAAATTTTTTTTGGCCTGCGTTTTTCCAATACGTTCGGGCTATATGCCCAGGTACTAAATTATGCTAATGGGTTAGGGATGAGGAAAGTTGAATCTATAGCAAGTGTACCCACATTTGCGCAGAAGGGGGTAGGAAATCATTGAGGGAAAATAAACCTCAGTACACTCGATTGGGATCGAACCACGATCTCCCTGTAATCGGCAATCTAGTCTATTGTGAGAGTGACATCTTAGACCATGCGGCCACTGAAGCTTTTAAATAATGTTATAATAATATTAAATAGTTCATGAAAATACAATTTTTATTTATTCTATATAATTTATATTTATATTCTTTTTCATATGGTATATTTGATTAGGAGTAATATACATAGCTTCTTGTTCAATCGCCTTATGTGAAGACTATTTGCCACTCTGGTGGTACAGAACGTTTCCCAGGTTACACCATAGGAGGTTGGCCACACATCGTACCTGTACTGAGACGATGTGATGATAGTGAATATGAAAGTGTGGAGCTAGGAGTGTTCTTAAACCTAACTTAAGCCTAATCAACCAGACCCTGATAACCATTTGGATTATTCCCCTTTCGAGAAAATTACCCATTGTGCCAACTGGGAATAGAATCCTGGCCCTCTAAGTACGTAACCAGATGCACTGACAGTCTATACCACGAGGCCGATTTTTAGAAAAATGAGGACGTAGTATGTATTTGAGGAGGATTGATTTTAAGCAATAAATATATGTGTGGACAGCAAAGACCCTCGATCGATTTATAAATTTACCAGAGTCCAAAAAGGTTTCCAACCTTTGATTTAGACGAATTTGACACATATAGTTTGTGGCGGTATTTTTTCCTTTTAAAAGGATACTGTAAATAAAATCAAGTATTCATATTCTTTTCAAATACACTCAGACCTCCATATATCGAAGTCGATGGTACCATAAAAAAATTATATCTATAAAAACTTCGATGTATAGAAACGATATTTTTCATACTTGATATTGTGTAGTATATTATATTTAGAAATACTTCCTAATCAATGCACCCATTGTAAGTGAATATGAATCACATTATGTACTAAACATCGCGAACACGCACTGTTGCTTTGAGAGAGAGAAACAAAACCGCGTATAGACAGTCGGTTAGAGATACGGAAACAAACAAAGAAACTGAAACTGATTTATGAGGGGGGGAGGTTACTTAAAGAAAGGGGTGAGGGAAGTGTGGAGGAGACAAACCACCCCGCTAGGCGACCCTTCAGAGTCTCAATGACCTTGACCAAACATTTCCTGCGACATCTTCATTCTATTTTTTCTCTCACTTATTGTACCATCGTCATTAAAAAAGGGGAAATCCCTGTTTGTATTGTGAAAAATTCGATGTATAGCAACAGTTTTCTATGTAATGTCACTGGGGTTCGCCAAAACCTCGATACATAGATAATTTCGATATACGGAAGTTTGCTATATGGAGGTCCCAATGTATGTTGTAATAACTAACTGAAACATAGCCCGCTTCGGTGGCCACATGATCTAAGGGACTACTCTCTCATTAGACTAGACTGCAGATAACAGGGAGATCAAGGTTCGAATCTGGGTCGAGTGTACTGAGAGTAGTTTGTCCAAGATTGTTTTCCACTCTCTCCATCAAAATGTGGGTACACTTCCTATAAATATAGCTTTCCTAATCCATAAAAACCATTAGCGTAATTAGTGCATAAGCGTATAACCCCCAAACGGGTAGTAATACGTGGTGGTAAGAGGAAAACCTACTTAACTCGTCAAACTGATAATTGTTTCTACAGCTGACTGATTTGGAACTGGTTTTAGTATATATTGTAAGAAAAAGCGACAATTGACCATGAATCGACTATACCACGAAGGCTACCCAAACAAATTCGCCTTAAGGAAGAATTATTTTGCTTCAGAAAGAAAATGTTAAGCCTTGGGTTTCACATGATCATGCACGCGTCGCATTGAAATACTATTAACAGACACGCCATATTTATCTTCACATACGCGTCATGTTCGGAGTGTATTAATTTAAACCTTTGTGTTTGTGCAGATATTCAACCCACCTGCTCTGGACTACTAATAACCTTGTCTGCTACAGTCTTATTCTCCGCAAAGTGATGAAAAATTATTTTTTTTAAGAAACTACACACACTGATACAGATGTGGACTGTCGAGTCCCAATTGGACTGGGATTACAAATATGAGGGTTTTTATTATTAATATCTACTACCACTGAAGCTATAAGAAATATATGGATTTTAAAGTTGAATATACTAAGACTGTTTTTACGTAAATAATATGGATTGAATCATTAAAAGTTCATTAACAATTTATAAAAAAAAAGAAATTTGACAATATTCTGACGAAAAATTAAGTTGATAAGATTTGATGTTTGACAATATTTTCCTTAATTGAGATATAAAATGTAGAATAAAAATTGATTTAAAATACAATGACCACTATACATTTTCAAATAAATGAACGAGATAAAAAAAAAAGATTTGTGAAGATTTCCAACCATTAGTCAATCCTTACAAATAGTTTTATCTCGTTCATTTATATATTTAAAAACTTCTAATTTTCATTGTATTTTAAATCAATTTTTATTCTTCATTTTATTTTTCAATTGGGAAAATATAGTCAAATAGCAAATATTATCAACTTAATTTTTCGTCAGGATTTTGTAAAATTCATCTTTTATTATTGTCAATGAACTTTTAATGATTAAATCCATATTATTTACATAAAAATAATCTTAGTATATTCAACTTTAAATTCTTATTATCTCTTCTTGCAACACTCCTTACTCTAAAATATCACTGAAGCTATGTTTCAGTGCAAGCTGACGTCACACGGCGAAGTATTTATATCTTTATTGTTAGTTATTTATCACCACGTCTTACTACCCGTTTGGGCTATACGCTTATATACTAGTCACGCTAGTGGTTTCAGGGATCAGGGAGACTATATTAATAAAAACTTTACCAGCATTTGCATGGATGAAGAGTGAAAAACTTGTTTGGAAAAAACACCTTCAATACACCCGATCGAGATTAGAACCTAGATCTCACCATCATTGGCAATCTAGTCTACTAATAAAGTAGCGCCTTAAACCTTGCGGCCACCGAAGCGGGCTATTATTATATAATTTAATCCTCAATTCAATTTCAGCTACATTATCGATAGTCAGTTTCTACTTTCTACTGACATGAAAAATAATGTCTCTAGATTCTTAGACTGATATATTTAAGTTTGCAAAATGATCCTCTCCTCGCTACTTGTACAGACCACTAAACAGATGATTTTACGTTTGTTTATAAACAACACTAAGAAAAAACAAACAAGATTGTTTTAAATTTGACACCATAATATTATGTTGACAAATTATTTATTCTGGGCACCTTAGGGTTACTCACTGGAAATTTTGATTACAATTAATAAAAACAATCATTTAGAATTGAATAAAAATATTTATTTTAGTTTAAAGTATTTGTGGCTGCCCAAATCAAACTGGCGGCACAGTCCACCTTGCAGAAATAGCAAATTTATGGCACGTGTACCACCCAGTGGCACGCAAACACGATTTGGGTGGCACGATGAAATGGTAAAAAATAAAACTTTTCCCAACGTGTCATAATTATTTAAAGTCAATAAAATTTGACGTTCCAAAACGTTAGTTCAGTTAGTAGAGTGTCTGCCTACCGAGTTAAAGGTCCCTGGTTTGATTCCCAGCATGGCCGAAAAATGTATCACTCCTGAAATGTGGGTTTACTCTTTAACAGTGATTAATTAAAGTATGGAACTGGATGTTGTGCCTGACCTAGTATTAAGCTAGAATGTAAGGCAAATAAAGCTACGAAAGGCCTAGCAATTTGATGCTGGAGAATATATGGCTTGAATAAAAAACTGACCCATGCCAGAGGCGGAAAACAATAATTGATGTAAAGTAAATATGTTGACAGCCATGTCATTCATTGTCATGTAATAATTAGCTTTGTGGATTCAACGGTTAATCAATCATCTTGGCTTGGATTTAAGTGGGACTACATCTTGTTTTATTGAAGACAACACGTTATTAACCGAACATGAATATATTGGCTATCAAATTACAATATATTTGAAAAGTAATATGGAAAGGATTATGTAAATTTTTGATTTTAACTATATTCATATCAATTTATTGAGTTTTTCCACTGAAGTTGTAACTTTCAATGTTTTTACTTTAAGTTTATTTTTAGCACTGCATCTTACTAACCGTTCGGGCTATACACTTATGTACTAATTACACTAACGGCTTAGGGACTATGAAGGTTTAATTGAAATTAAGTGCACCCGCATTTGCGTAGAAGGAGGGTGGAAAAACATTTTGGAAAACAGCCTTCAGTTCACCGGGCTCAAACCTCGATCTCTCCGTATTCGGCAATCTAGTTCAACACGAGATTTGCGGCTTAGACCACGCGGCCAACGAAGCGGGTTTTAAATTATTAAGATTAATATCGTCTAAGACACTCACTTTTACAATTTAACGAGTGTTGCTTCTTTGAAGTTTAAGCACTAATAAAACATTTACAATTTGATTTGAGTAACTAATTACATTTCATAATGTTCAACCCGTTTTAATTTTTAGATTCTCATTTATAATAAATAAATGGTACGGTGTACCGCATAGAATTTCTCTCTCTTTGAATTAAATATATATATTTACTTAAAAAACTTGTAAGAGTTGGGAAATAATACATATTGTTACAGTAACACTACGCAAAATAGCATAAATGAAAACAGAATACAGAAACATTGAAAAATTAGGAACATCTCTGTCTACCAAAGCGTATAGCATTCAGTTTCATGTTTCATAGTACTTCATAAATTAATATATTTTCTTATAACTCATAAACTAATGGTTTTCTAAAAAATATGTTCCAAACTAATTTTATCTTTTATTTTTTATGGTACTAAAACTTTAAAATCATAAGTTATTTTGTTTCTCAAATAGTTGTGGAGATACGATCACAATTAGAAATTCCACTTTAATATGTAGTGTAATTGGGTGTAATGAGGTGGACTGGATATAAATTGCTCAAGATAGGGATAGGGTGTGATGAGGGGAACTGGATATAACTAGTTCAAGATAAAAATAGGGTGTAATGAGGTGGACTGGGTATAAATAGCTATATATAGTGAATCGCTTTGCTCGTTGAGGACTCCGCCCCCAAGCCCCCCAGTGAGTTTTCTTTGCAAGTGGATGTAAACTGATGTAATTCCAGCGTTGTTTTGAACGTAACAACTTAAATTTACCGGTATTGTATTGTATATACCGCAGCGACTTTAAAGTTGCTCCGCAATTTTGAATTTTTTTGGGGGGTTAAAAATCAATTTTTTTAACTTTTTGGAATTTTACCGTCGGTTACAGGCTAGAAGCTATAAGTTTGCCAAGTTTCAAGTTCCTAGCTCATCTGGAAGTGGGTAAACATTAATGTCAGTGAGTGTGTGAGTGAGTCAGCCATGTGGCTTTATAGTAGTATAATATGGTGTAATAAGGTGGACTGGATAGAACTGGCTCAAGATAGGGATAGGTGGCATAATCTTGTAATTGCGGCAGTGAACTTTGGAGTTACTAATGCTACAGATAAATTAAATATATGTATAAGATATTGAATATATAGTATAACACCATATTATAGATCCTACATAGTAAATAAACCAGAATATACACATATTATAATATCATATACACAAGTAAACCACTTTTCTGCTCACGTGGACTAAACGTACAAACCATTTAGTCTTATTTGCCCGTGATGTAGAGGTTTGAGTTCAAATCACACATGATTGTACTGAGAGTGATTTTTTTTTTTACTAAATTGTTTCCCACTTTCACTCCACGCAAATGCGGACCTATTTAATATTTAAAGTCTAAACCTTCTGATCCCTACCACACTAATATAGTTAAATACGTTAAAATTAAAGGTAAAATTAAGGTATCGACTAAAGAGCTGGTTAAATATATAATGTACCTGATTCTATGATTCTGAAAACGGAAGACCAGATTTTATTTATTCCCAACTGGTTCTACTGTGAAATACTTTTTAACAAACATAAGTAAGGTGTACCTTTTTTTAAAAATCAGGCGAATATCATTAAATTTCCTTTTATGTAGGTTCTACACATACTATCTATTTTAGATTAAGTTGTTTACTAACCTTGTGCTATATGTATCACACATACATATAGGGGTCTACTCATAAAAAAATAAATCTTATGACCACAAACATACTGAATGGTGTGAAGAGGAACCATAAACAGAATCTGAGACATGAAAGCAAGAGACCTACATAAGCGTCCTCCAGACTTTCAAAAATATACTTTATCGTTTTTATCTTTCATTGCCACGAAAAAAACAAACAAGAGAGAAATATTAATATCTTTTACATAGAGCTACAGTCCGAACTTAATATGAAGGGATACTTTTTTTTACAGTTATAAAAGTAGCACCCGTTTCGGTAATCCAATGGTCTAAAACTCTAAATTCAACTATTCTCAACCCTAACACATAACATTCTGAAAATTGAATAATGACACCTGGACACGGGAATCGAACCCGGGTCCAGGTGTCATTTTTCAATTTTCAGAATGATATCTAACTGAACCAACTACCATTAATATAGCTTCGGCTATTTACACTTAATAAACCTAACACATAAGTATAAATAATATAAATGCGTACAATCTAAACGGGTAGTAAGACCAGGTATTTAAAAAAAGTTACTAATTTTTTTTATTAAACTCATCTGTCACGCTATGAGATTGGTTGATGTCACTTTTTATATAAAAAAAAATCAGTGAAATTAGAACTACACTAATAACAAAGTAAAATGTGTTGACAGCAAAAATAAAATTATTATAAATTATCACCCAAGAAAAATTTGTCGACCGCGACCGGGTTTTTAAACCACGAACAACGAGTCCTGAGGCGAACACTTGACCCTAAAATCACCGAGGTCGACAAGTTTGTTTATTGTAGAGACATATTAAGAGCGTAGCATAGCAGGCCCAACTCAGCTCCCGGCTCGTATCTGCGTTTTTGTGTGGGTGCGAGGTATGTGAGTAAAAGGGCAAGGAAAAGAACTAAGTCATGCCAGAAATGTGTGCAGCGCATTCGTATTTGAATGATTACTCAAAACTTTCCGCGGTGACGAAGGGGAACAAGGTGACAAAAGTTTCTTGTTAATAACTACAGTATGTCCCTATTATGACAGAATAAAGATTTGTGCACAGTGCCTATCTGTGAAGTCTAATAGGGCGAAAAAAACCTACAATTTCAATGAAGCTTTAATACAAATATCATTTAATATTTCAACAATATTCAGTATTAGGAACTTCTATTTACTCTTTATCTCCATTAATGTTTAGTCAGTAGAGGTCCACATGCAATAGTGTTCGTGTAAATACTCGATTTCTAGCCGACTGTATCACAGAGTTGGTATGACATGCAATGATGCATGCCCTTAATATATGGACTTAACCTGTTTTTGTACTCGGCCTGCATCTATCACCGAAGGTGTGTCTTTATTTTCTTTAAATGTACAGTAAAGTACACTCCGTCTATGATGGCTTCCATTTTTATCTCCCTCGCTCTCGTCCTAGTACCACTTACATGCATCATTAAGGTGGGAGTGTGGAGAGCGTGAGGAAAAGGCTCCATGTTAGCAATTTTTATAGCAAAACTTTTTTTTCCAAAATAAATTAGTAGAAAAATAGAGTTCACATTTTGATAACAACAGAGACATTAGATGAGAAACTTTTTAAATAGTAAAAAACTGTTATAAATAACAGGACACACTTGACAGATACTCAATAATTGTTGAGGTCACCATGTGATGAAAGATGAACTTTAAGTTTCTTATAGTCGAAATATTAGATTTCTTTTAACCAGAAAAATGTTTTTCTATAAAAAAAACTGTAAAAACACGACCTTTTCAAGCGTTCCCTACATTCCCACCTTAACTGTTCATACTTACGTATTTACTGCCGAGAAGTCAAGTTGTAGTTTCGGATATAAGTTATTTGGTAAGTCATATGATAATATAATCACTTAGTTCATTAAATTCACGTTAAGTATCCCCAAGTAATTATTATTATGATGATGATGATGATGATGATGAAAATAATGTTTTCTATAAAGAGAACCAAACACGTTACTTGTGTTTTACAATTTTAAACAATGTCCAAATAAGATTGAGTTTATTACCTAAAGCTAAGCACGACTCCAAGTATTTATCCAGTGTCCTTCAGATTTATTTCAAAATAAATAACTTTTTTTTTTAAATTCTATTCCTTGAATGAACCTTCCTTTTATGTTCCTCTGAAGTAAAACTTGTTTGTATAGTTTCACTTACACTCGTAAAACATTTGATAAAAATAGTTGGAGTGGTTTTAAATAAACATAACATTGTTTTATGCAACTTTAGGTAAAACATATATATATATATTTTATACAGATGGTATATTTTTGTGCTCATTTACTACTTTATCTTTACTCCTCGGAGAGAGAAGTATTGTGATCGTATAAAATATATATTTGGTCGACGTTTCATGACCCCCTGACACTGAAAAATTCTTTTTCGCGATCTGGTTTGACTGTCTGTGTGTCTGCATCTCGGCCTAGAGCTAAATTAATTTTATCGACTAGGCTAAGACTGGCCAGGGGTATCTAGGGTTATATATAGAGTTTCCCCGAGAAGATTTTGGAATTAGATAGGCCCTAACCCACCCTAAAATTAAGGGTAGTTTACTGCAAAAGCAAAGAACCAAATAATAGATTTTCTCAAAATTAAAAGTTCGTATCTAGCTACTGTTTAACATAACAACAAATATGATATATCTAATTTTTCCGGGAAAAATATTTAAAGAGGTTCAACACTTTAGCTTAGTTGGTAACCTGTCTAACTTATGAGCTAAGTGTACTGGTCTCAATTTATAGCATGCTCAAACAATTTATAATATGTGAAATGAAGGTTTTCCCTTTTTAGTGATGAATTAATGGCCGGGGGCTGAGTGTTGTGTCTGTTCTAGATTTAAGTTAGTTTATAAGTCGTGTGATGGTTTGACCATTATGTTCAAAATGTGCACGTTAAATACCTCAGATAAATGAAAATTAATAATGACATAAAGAGTACTTTCATAAGCGGAAATATCTAATGTTAAACCAACATCGTTGTAACTATCTTTCAGATTAGGTTCAGAATAGTTTTTTCTAATATATATATATATAATTATGTATACTGTAAAAAAAGTAGTATATACCCATTTTGAACCAAATTTCTAGAGTAATTTTAGAATTATTTCAAATGTTGAAAAATGTAATCAAGGCACAAACCTTAAACGATTTTTTTAACCAGAAAAAGAGCATTCAATTTTATCTATCATGTCAAACACTCTCCAGCCATGGATTTTAAGCAAAATCGTAAAATTAATTTTAGAAATAGTTCAAATTTTCAAAACTCACTCATCAGTAAACTACTCTTAAACAAATTTTCACCAAAAAACCAAGTATACAGTGTTATTTGGGAGGTAAAATACTCTAGAAATAGACATTATAAGCAAAATCTTTATATCCATTCTCGAAAAATATCGCAATCCAAAAGAATCTCTCATCAGTAAATACTTAATCTTGAGATATGAAAGTAAAATGTAAATCTTATATACCAACAAACTGTCATAAAACACTCAACAAATCCTAATAATAATAATAATAATAATAATAATAATAATAATAATAATAATAATAATAATAATAATAATAATAATAATAATAATGCGCGTCTGGGCTACATCATTCGTAGCTCAGTAGTGGAAAGAGTAGCCATTACTAATGTACCATTGCCCAGAGGACGCACGAATGTATTAATCGTACATCCTTTTCGTGGATGTTCTTTCTATGTCCCGATGAGATGAGGTGATGGTGATAGTGAGTATGAGGGTGTGTAACAAGTAAAAACACTTATACCTAGCTTAAGACTAGCTAACTAAACCCTGGTGACCTTTGGAGTAATTCCTCTTTCGGGGAAAAAAAACACTCAAGGTACCAGCTGGGAACCGAAACCCGGGGACCCTAGGTTCGTAACCAGGTGCACTGAACACTACACCACGAGGATGGTTATTCTAAAAATGAATCGAATAAACCAAATTGCCTATTGAAATATAAAAATTATAAAAAGATTTTTAATATTACTCAGTTTAAATTCTGCAGTAGTTAGTGATATGGAGACGAAGCTTACTAATTTACACGCTTTCACTGGATTTTTTTTTTTCGTGAAGTTTATATTTGATTAGAAAATCTCATACCTTCAACCCACATCTATTTTTGCTTTAACAAGACATTAAATCACGCACCCAAGATCCAAAACATCCTCATACTAGCTGCGACGTCATAAAAAAAGATGAAGCTCTTACAACACGGAGCATTATCTCATTTACATACTCTTACGGTACTGTTTTCTAAAGTACGTGAAATGAGCCCTCTGTTCCCAAAAAACTAGACCTCTTAATATTTTGCTTTGTTATTAGAAGTAATAAGGTTAAGTTTGGTGGCCTTGGAGTAAAGACTAATGACCTAAATACCTAATGTGGTGGGTTCAAATTCAGCTGGGGTCAATTGATTTTTTTTTTTTGCGATAAAAATCAGTGGCACAGCTTCCTTCGAAGGGGAAGTAAAGCCATCGGTTTTATCTAGATTGTGGCAAGTAAAATATCTCTGGAAAGTATTTGATATAGCCTTTTCCAGTCAAAATTTGTGTATATATATATTTACTAGTACTAATATTGTGCGTCTGGGCTACATCAATCTGTAGCTCAGTTTGCAGAAAGATCAGCTAGTACTAATGTACCGTTGCCCAGGGACGCCCGAATGTACTAATCGTACATCCTTTTCGTGGAGGCTCTTTCCATGTCTCTATGAGATGAGGTGATGGTGATAGTGAGTATGAGGGTGTGGAACCAGTGGAAACACTTAAACCTAACTTAAGTCTAACTAACCAAACCCTGGTGACTGTTGGGGTGTTACTCTTTCGGGAAAAATAATCAATGTACCAGCCAGGAATCGAATCCTAGACTCATAGCTTCGTAGACAGGTGTACTGACCACAACACTACAGGGATGGTTAATACATTTGCTTATTTTTTGATAACTATTTCTTTTATAAATGTATATATTTCAAATAAAAGATTTTTAATTTTTTTAAATCCTAAATTTTTGCCATGGTGAGTTATTTAGTATCTTAAAGAGTAAAGTAGCGTCATTTTTTTTTTTTTCGCGAAAATGAGAGCTACAATTTTGTTTGTAACATTAGACAGTGCCTGGATATGAATTTTAACTAAAAAAAAGTTAAAGCAAATTTTGAGAAAATTGATTTTTTTTTTCTCTTTTCGACCAAAAGTAAACCACCCTTGATTTTAGTGTTAGTGATCTAGGATTTTCACAGGGTTCTTCTGAGGGGATTTTGGAATTAGCTATCTGAGCCTAAGGCTTAGGGCAATGAAGTGCAAATAGAAAAATCTAATTTTTAGAAAACCGCCATAGCAATTTTGAATCTAATCTGTATCCTCTTATTGTTTAACATTATAAACAAAATAGCGATTCTTATTTTACCCTGAACATTTCTTTGAGGGTATCTTACCTAGGCAGAAATTTACAATATTGATCATATATCCGCAAATTTTTTAGATATGAAATAACTTATCATTGTAAAGTTGTAGTAATATTAAAAATACAAATCTTTTAATTAGAACATATTGCTATAAATCAAATAGGCTCTGAGCTTCAAGCATATAATATATATATATATATATATTTATGGAAGTCTGAAATGTTAACTTTGTTTTTATGTTCTTTGGTGAACAGAGATGTTCCTCTTTTCTCAATGTTTCTGTATAGGTTTATATTACTTAATATATTCTCTTCCATGGGGTGTTTCTGTAACGATGTATATTATTTATTTTCACAAATCTTACTAGTTTTTTTAAATACATATTTATATTTTAAGATAAAAGAGAAAGCCTGTGCGGTGTATCATACAGTTTTGTTTGTTTTGTATTTTTTGTTTAAGTTTCCTCCTAGCAGAATCGAACTATAAATGCTGTTCTAACGTGCTAGACTATGTTCAGACAAACCAAGTTTTTAATCTTCATCTGGGCGCATTAAGGGTAGTTGTAGTTTTAACCCTTGTGAGCCAACACTTTAGCTTGAGTGGTAATTCGTCAAATGATTTTATGTAAACTTTTTTTCAGTGAGGTTAAATTTTAGGCCAAGTGGCATAAGGCCTACTGCTGCTGTGCTCCTGTACAATTGTGTCATACCATTTATTTGAAATGGTCTTTGGAGTCATACACATTGGCTCAGTCAGCAGTGTGTCCATCAATTGAACTAAAATATCCGGGTTCGATTCCCAGAATCTCTGAAAAATTCATCATCGATGAAATGCCTTCCACACTGATTAATTTATTGCCGGGAGGCAGGTCATTGTGTTTATCCCAGATTTAAGTTAGTGTGTAAGCTATGTTTTGATATAATCACTCACATCAAAAAGTGCACCTTAAATAACTCAATTTAAAATAAGAAATAAATAACAATTTTGACTTTTTTTTTGCTCCATGTCTGAGCTATACGCAATAATGGAGTAGAGATAATAATGGTACTACTCAAAGTAGATTTACCAGAATTGTATGGATAGAAAGTGGGAAACCAATTATTAAAAACCAACCTAATCATAAAAAAAAACCAAGATTTAAACCTCTGACCTCCCCGTCAATGGAAAAACCAGACTACTCTAAGGAAACTTGACATTCCATGTGTACCATTGTGTAAAACCTTCTAATTAGAAAAAAATTCATGAAATATATTTTGTCTCTGACTGTACAGAATAGCTCATATTTTCATTTTTACTCTTCTCCGTCTCTCCCTCCACTCTTCACTAATCAGTCCTACCTTCTAGGCCTTCTCCTAGAGCTCTAATGTTTTCTTTCAACCAACTGTTTTTCAAGGATTTCATTTGACTGTCATTTACACAAAGCAATGGAAATTAATTTTCTCTTTTTTTTTTCATCATCACTGTATCTGCCTGTAGCGATTTTTTGTTTTGTTTTGTTTTCCACCTTCTCTCTCGTATTGGCTGCGTCGGCATTTCGACGCTAGTGGAAGGGAAGAGGTAGCGGGGTAGATGTATATAATGTCAGAAAGGAACAACGAAAAGTAATATAAAGGAATATTTTGAAATTGATTTTGTAGCTTTTTTTTTATATTTTTTAATATACATTTTTGAGTTCTATTCTTGACTGTTGGTGCATTCCTATAATCAAGCATCAAAAATTAAATCTTACAACCAAATTCAAAGCCTATTTCAGTCTGGATTATATATATATATATATATAGGCCTACATAAAATTATATATATATATATAGGCCTACATAAAATTAAATCTAAAAAAGAGATTCAAAACCTATTTCAATCTGGATTTATATATATATATATATATATATATACAATTATATATATATACATACATACATACAATTATATATATATATACATACATACATAAAATTAAGTCTTCCAAAGAGATTCAAAGTCTATTTCAGTCTGGATCTATACATATATATATATATATAAATATATATAAAATCCAGACTGAAATAGGCTTTGAATCTCGTAAGATTTAATTTTTGATGTTTGACTATAGGAATGGACCAACAGTAAAAATATAACTCAAAGATTTCTATTAAAAAATATCTACAAAATAAAAAGCTACATAATCAATTTCAAAATATTCCTTTATATTACTTTTTGTTGTATATATGTATATATGTAATTTAACAATAATACAATCCTTAGTGGTGACGTGGTGGTCTAAGGCTTTAGATTCTCATTGCTCCATATTGTTGTTGAAAATATGTTTGGGGTTTACATTCCGTCTCAGGTGCATTGAGGGTTACCTTACCACATTCGATCTTCCGTGTGTCTTCTATACTATCTAGACGCTAGCGCGAGTGCATTTCCTCTAAGCTACCCTCCACATCCCTAATTCATTAGCTAACTAAATAGCTTGAATGTTCATACCCACCAAAACGTTATTTTGTCATCAACCCTACCTCAACACACAGCCTCCTTCAAATCTATTTTAAAACCACCCTCCCAATAATAGTTTGGTCTAACCGCTTCGGTAGCTGCGTGGTTTAACGCGCTGATCTCGCAGTAGACTAGAATGTCGATAATGGGGGTATTGAGGTTCAAATATCGGTCTGGTGTACTGAAGGAGGTTTCTCCAAAATGTTTTTCCATTCTATTCTCCCGCAAACGTGGGTACAGTTCCTATAAAAATAACCTTCCTAATCCTTATAGACATTTGCGTAATTAGTACATAAACGTATAACTTAAACGGGTAGTAAAAAGCAATGCTAAAAAAAATATATATCAAGGTTTCACAACTAGAATTTTGTGCACAAGCCTGTCATCGACCAAACGCGCGCGCCACATGACCATCCTTTCCTCGGCCTACTTGCCTTGATTATCCTTAATATGTTTGAGGATACACACAAGCCATGAAGTTCTTCATTATGTAACCGTCTCCAATCTCATGTTTGTTTATCCCTCATAGGCTCAATTACCTTTCTCATTAATGTGTTAAAAAAAAACTGTCAAATTTATTTTCTCGGTACGGGATGAGAGACCAAGTTTCACAATCGTAAATAACTACGGTTAGATCACTAACACGAATATAAGAAACATTACTATAAGGTGCATCATGTAAAATTTAAATGGCAACTGCTTTCTTCTGTGTCCATCAGTTGATTTATAAGTAGTACTATCGAACATTACAAGAATAAAACGGGTCACTTCACAATAAGAGCATTTCCTTTTTAGAAGTCCTTCAAAAAGTTATTTCCCACCCCGGCCTTAAGGTGAAGTAGAAGGGGACACTAAAAAAAGGGCAGTGTGTTTGCAGTTCTTACAGAAAAACTTTTCTTAGCTATAATAAATAAAATATTGATCCATTAGAAAAATATAATTTAATTTTCTCCACATGGTGATATCAACAGTTGTTGGATATCTGTCATGAGCATGGTGGCATTAGATGACAAACTTGTTAAATGAAGATTAAAGGTTGCCATTAGATACTAGGACATCCCTGATATATAGATATTTAAGAGCCGTTGATTTCACCATGTGAAGAAAATCTCTTGGTTTCTATTGGAGATCTATTAGATTTTTTTTAAATTTTCCTAAAAAAACTGCAAAAACACTTCCTTTTCTCGCATCCTTACCACCCCACCTAAAATTATATCTGCGGATTGCAACGGTAATCGGCGTTAAGAGAATAGGCCATCCCATCGGCAGTAATAGGCAATTTGCTCGTCATATATCCCTGGTATAGCTCAACACATGGGGTGATATGCATTGTTTGTGAGATGAATAGAGCGTATGAGAGAGAGGGAACAAGGAGTTTATTCGCAATCGACTATCAGGGGATCATATCGATTAGCTTCGTGGCTTTGAGTCGAGTGCGAGGACATTGTTAACACATCCATCGCGAGATATATCACTTGCTCTGCTGTTGCCTACTCCGCGGGCTCTATCGTAATGAAGGGGAAATCATCTTAATTACTAGATCTATATGGCTTTCACCCACGCTGGTGTGCACATAGACTAAATGATAGAGAGACTGATGCTTGCATCGGTTACCTACATGTGCTCGGGTATGGCCCTAAGGACTGGTATGCCTCCGTTTGATTACTTTCGTTATAAGTAGTTCACAGGGCTGGGCCGAAAGTCCACGGTGTGGCGGTCCAAAAATGGGTTGGACTCGGTGGGGCAGTGAGTTTAATTGCCGACGAGTGATGGCGTTGGCAGCACGGTGGGGTCCGGGATCCTGGGGTTCTGGGCCTTTGGGCCTGAGTCACGCCGTTTGTGCAGTGAGCCGTTTTAGAGCTCCGGTGCTAGCCTGGACAGTTAGTAGTGAATGTGCTAAAACATGGGTACCTCCACTCGTACGGAATTACTTTCCCACGTGCAATGAGTGTAATCCCATTCCCCTGCACACTGAAAGAATGAAGATCGTAAGGTCACTTCTGTGAGTGGAAGTAAATAGCTCCGGTTACCACCCTGGATAGGTGAAAGGCACGTGGTACCCCTGTGTCGGTCCAACCAGTGAGTGATTGGAAGGGGAGGAGGAGTTAATTCTCGCCTCCCTGGGTATCTGGCCTGATCCAGATCATCCCATCCTTCGGGGTGCGGGGGTTGAAGCTTTTTAGGTACCGACCTAGAAACTGACCTGGGCCACGTTGTCTAGGGGGGTGTTTGGCACCACTTACGTGATGAGTCCATAGCACGATAATAGACTATATGTCAAGCCACAGACAAGGTACACATCAGACAGACGGTAGTTTCGTTGCTATCCTTGAGCCAGGTGCACTTAAGTGCTATTTGTAGCTCTCAGTGATAGCAGCAGCTCTAAATGAAACCACGCATATTCAAATTATTCTTTGTGAAGGGGGGGGGTATTCCTAACACAATAGTTCAGGTACTAACAATCCCTCACCTTCCACATAAATCAGCTCCATACCCCTTTTCAATGAACAAACTTTTTCAGACAAGTGACTCGTCGACTGTATTTGAAGATTGTTAATCGATAATTTATTTATTTGAGTTATTTAACGTAAACTTTCTAATCCGACTGATTAGATTAGCGCACAAGAATTTCAATGATTAAGAGTGAAAGGGCTTGCCAATTTTTCCGGCAAAAGTGTTTTTACATACTTTCTAAGGTTCTTTTACATGCTACACTCGATATGTGAACCATGGCTTTACTTCCCCTCCGAAGGAAGTTGTGCTATGGATTTTTATCACTCAATAAAAATCCGTCAATCTCAGCTGGGTTTGAACCCAAGAAATTTGGGTCCTGAGGTAAGCACCTTACCCCAAGGCCACCGAAGTCGACTCATTTGAACTAAAAAAAGGACCATTGTATTATATTTAATTTGTTTTAAATTTGCAGTCTGAGTAAGCTAGTTTGGGGGAGGGTTGGTTTATGGGAAGGGGTGGAGGGCCTCTATCTCAACCTAGTTTTTGAAATCCAGTTTATTGACATTAGAAGGCACTCTTTGTCTATTCTCTAATAGAAACATATTTAAAGTGAACCTTTTTTTTAAAAAAATGCCTGCTTGATAGCGATGTTGTCACGTGGTACTGCATGCAGCGATCCTCGTGTTGAAGGACACAAGCTCTCCCATTAATTTCAGCCATTTTAAACTGGAGGCTGTGGAACTGGTGTATATTTTGTCTGTGTGCCAGGCTTATCTTTATAGATAGATACCCTACATTATGGTAAATAAACCTTTGAAATTTTGTCTTATGATATGAATTTTTGAAATTTAAAGTGAAATTTTTTCTTTCTAGTGCAAAATTTCAAAAATATTATGATTTTCTTTATTATTACACTAAATTTTAATTATGTATTTTCTCTTAAAATACTGACAGTTTTAGTAAAAAAAACTAGCTGATTTTTGTAAATAAAATAGTTATTTTGTACTTTGTCGTTCTTAATTTACGCAAACATGTTATTATAAACGTTAAAAACATTATATTACGACACTATTAATAAGACGGATCGTTTTGTTTGGATTCATAAACCATATTTACTTCAAACGATGCTATTTTCATTCTTTGATCTATTTCAACATTCAAGTTTTAAAGATACTAAATTGGAAAAAACTATTTAAAAATTGTTCTATAAGTAGTCTTACATCATCAATTTTTTTTAAATATATTATGTTGTAAACATTTTTTAATATCTACAGCCTAGATTATTTAGTCTAACCAGGAACCAGGATCCTGCCAGGATTTAAATTAAAGAATATGTCTATTAAGAAGTGTAAACAAAAAAATGTAATTTTGAAAGTCAAGTCAATGCTGTCCAGGTGTGGTAGTAAAGTGAGAATGTACACTCGTCAAAAGGAGAGGGGAAGTTTTATCATCACATAGACAAGAGTCCTCGCAGGGTGAATTTCTCATTGTCTTTCCTCGCTTTCTAATTTGTTCATTGGTGTATAAGTGTGATCGTGCTTAGAAGGCTTAAGTGCCACAATTTTTTATGGTATCTGTTCTTCTAAGTATATTGGAAATCACCAAGTAGGTGGCGGTGAGTATTTGTTGCGACCAACATACAAATGTTTATATTTTCTGAAAGAAAAGAGTGAGATCTACGTATGTATACAAAATTTGGCATCGATGTATGTATGTATGTATGTATGTATGTTATGTATGTTATGTATGTATGTATGTATGTATGTATGTATGTATGTATGTATGTATGGTATGTTATGTATGTTATGTATGTTATGTATGTTATGTATGTTATTTATGTATGTATGTATGTATGTATGTATGTATGTATGTATGTATGTATGTGTGTGTATGTATGTATGTGTGTGTATGTGTATGTGTATGTGTATGTATGTATGTATGCAATGAATGTATGTAATGTATGTATGTAATGTATGTATGTAATGTATGTATGTTATATATGTATGATATGTATATATATTATGTATGTATGTTATGTATGTATGTTATATATGTATGTTAGGTTATGTATGTTATGTTATGTATGTATGCTATGTATGTATGTATGTATGTTATGTATGTATGCTATGTATGTATGTATGTAAAGGAAACACTCTTAAGGTCGAAGTTTGAAATAAATCAAGCCCAATATTTTGGTATTAGCTTTGTTTGTTATCAGAATAGAACCCTATTGAAATTCGTCCAAATAGTATAACTCAAAGTAGGATATTTATAAGAACATTAAGCTCTACACCAAAATTTAATAAAAAAAGACTGGTATTTTAATCTGTTAGTGTTTTTAAATATAAAAAGTAGCCTGATAAAAAAGAGCTTCCAGCTTTGACGAGGGTATGGGAAGAGATTCCCAATCCCCTTTCCCTCATCCTCAGATCCCCGATTGTATCCGCCACGCATTCCCCACGCAGGAATCAACTATTCCCGGAGGTCGTTTAGGGTCGCCCGAGTTGGTTCCCGCTCGCCTATTGGCCGGTTCGGGCGTTACATACATGATCAGGCAGTAATCACATGTAATGTTACGTACTAGGGTATGTAAAGCGGGGATGGGGGTGATTAGCAGCGTGTGTGAAGGACAGGCTTGGTGACGGGGAGGATCAAAGAGGGGGATGGCAAACAGAATGGCAGTTGTAGAGTCGCAAGGGAACAACCGCGCATGCGACAGATTTAGGCGATAGTGGAGTCGAGAGCGTTGAAGCGTTTGGGTTCAGAAACTAACGAGCCCTACACGTAGAGTTTATCGAAGTTGCCTACTTGGTGATTCGAAGTGAATTTGAGAAGCGGGTTGCATCTTAAAAGCGTGTATCACATGTCAATCAACTCTGTGACACAGTCGGCTAGAAATCGTTTATTCACCCAAACACAATTGCACGTGGATCATTTCTGGTTAATTATTAATGGAGTTAAAGAGTTAATAGAAGTTCCTAATACTGAATATAGTTGGAATATTAAATTATATTTGGATAAGAACTGCAGGGAAAAGACGCCATTATTGGACCATTTTAGAATGACTTCACAGATAAGCACTGTGCATAAATCTTTATTCTGTCATAATAAAGACATACTGTAGTTATTAACAAGGAACTTTGTCACTTTGTCTCACATCGTCACAGCGGAAAATTTCGAGTAATCATTCAAATACGAATGCACTGCACACATTTCTGGCATATCGCAGGTCTTTTCCTTGCCCTTTTACTCACATAACTCGCACCCACACAAAAACGCAGATACGAGCCGGGAGCTGAGTTCCTTCCCAAACTTTCATGTTTTAATATTGTATTAGTAATCGTTACTTCTTCTACTTGATAGGAGAAGAGAGGATTCAAGTATATTAGTGGTCAGAACAGTCCATAAATTATATGGACAGTCTATTAGTGGTCTGGACAGTCTAGGAAAGGATTGGGCAGATTACAAATTATATGGACAGTCTATTAGTGATCTGGACAGTCTAGAAATGATATGGACAGACCATTAGTGGTCTGGACAATTTAGAAACTATTTAAACGGTATATTTGTGGTCGGTACAGTCTAGAAATTATTTAAACAATCTATTTGTGGTCTGAACAGTTTAAAAATTGTATGGACTGATCATTAGTGGTCTGGACAGTTTAGAAATTATTTAAACAGTCTATTTGTTGTCAGGATAGTCTAGAAATGATATGGAAATTCTATCAGGGTCTGGACAGTCCAGGAAAGGACTGGATAGTTTATAAACTATATGTACACATTATGAATGGTCTAGACAGTCTAGGAGCAGACTGGACAGTTTAGGGATAGGACTTTCTATCCAGAATTCCAAAAGAAGTTTTTCTGTCATGGCCACTAGCTGTCTATAAATGTTTATCCTCACAGATTAACTAACGGACCGAACTCAATATATTTTTTTCTACTTGGTGACCTCGGTTTGTTGATGTAAACGTGACGGGGAGTGGCGACATAGAGGCGTGACTGTGCGCATGCGTTCACTCATATTGTGCGTAGTGTTTTATATATTTTGGAATTATGCTAATGGACATAATGGTCAAAGTGAAATCCTTAGAAACACCTCATTTAATGTGTAAATATATAAAAATATAGATAGTAGTATAAATAAAAGTAATGGAAGGCGTTATACAAGTGGTTTTACTGGAGGAACTGGTAATTTATCAATAGTTGTAGTAGCGGGAGGGGGAGGAGTGAGGAGCCAATCATATCTAAAGTGTAGGAGAGGACATTTTAGAGACGGTACAGAGTAAGAGAGGGATCACTTAACTTGCTCACTCTTAAGGTGTCAGTGTAGGGGACGCGAGTTAATGGTTATGGTTTTACATTTTTTTTACAGCAAAACTTTTTTTTTACCAAAAATAAATAAAATATTACTCCAGTATAAATATAGTGTTTAATTTTCTTCACCATATTGACCTCAACCGTTGTTGAATATCTGTCATGAGCATAGCGGCATTAGATGATAAACTTTTTTAAATGAAGAGAAAAGGTTGTCATTAAATTCCAGGACCCGTCATGGGAGTAAAATTATACTCTGTTTCCACTGGACAACTATTTGATTTATTTGTACGAGTAAAATGCTTTGGTATAAAAACTGCAAAAACATTGTCCTTTACTAGCGTTCGCCAGACTCACACTCTGCTGGCATCGCTTACATACGAATACACGGAGTGATATCTGGTATCTCACATTCAGACGCCAACAGCGCTGCCATAAGAATACACGGAGTGATATCTGGTATCTCACATTCAGACGCCAACAGAGCTGCCATAAGAATACACGGAGTGATATCTGGTATCTCACATTCAGACGCCAACAGAGCTGCCATAAGAATACACGGAGTGATATCTGGTATCTCACATTCACATGCCAACAGAGCTGCCATAAGAATACACGGAGTGATATCTGGTATCTCACATTCAGACGCCAACAGAGCTGCCATAAGAATACACGGAAGGGATATCTGGTATCTCACATTCAGACGCCAACAGAGCTGCCATAAGAATACACGGAGTGATATCTGGTATCTCACATTCAGATGCCAACAGCGCTGCACTGGCCTTAAAGTTTCTAAGTTGTTAACCCCAACATTTGTTGTTATTTTAGATGACATGGTGGTTTATGGGTAAGGTGTCGGACTTCTGTTTTGGGGGTCCGGGGTTCAATCCTCGGCCCCGGTACAAATGTATCTGATTTCCAAACCCCTTCCTTCACCTCTGACAAGACGTGTATTAATCACAACTAGTGAATGTGTGGAATGCCAGGCCTCCACCGTGGTTCGGATGCCACTGTAGGTCTTCCATTTCATCTCACAATCACCCTACCATTACACATTAGCGTAAATGCGTACAACCCGAACGGATAGTAAGACGTGGTGCTAATAATAATAATAATTTTGTTATTTTAGAGAACGTGATATAAGGACGGACCATAGCATAAGGAATATATCAATCAGCTCAAAAACATTCACCTTAATTTATTCCTTTCCAAGGCAGCGACCGAGCAAGTAAACTAATTAATGTTTTTCTGCATGGGCTTTAGAGCAGTTTTTCTACGACGCACTTTGATCAGACGGGGATTCATGGGAAAAGGTAGATAGGATCGAAGGGTCAATTTCCATTCCCTGTGGTGATTATAAAACCAATATAACACGACATCAACAAAAACACATTACAAGTAAGTAAACTAATTTTGTAACACCTTGCTTCTTTCTACGCTCAGTGTGATTCTTCTTAACTCCCTCCACGAAAATGTTGTTATATTTTATCTAGACTGTACCCTATTCATCCTTACTTTTTCTTTAGCACCGCGTCTTACTATCCGTTTGGGTTATACTAATATTTACTAAAGTATGTTAATTTGTTTAGGAGTAGGAGGGTCAAGTATAGAGGAAGTGTACCCGAATTTGCACGAAGGGATAGTGTAATTATTCTTAAATATATCCCCCACTCTCTCCACAAAAATGTGGTAATATTTTATCCAGACTGTACCCTATTCATCCTTACTTTTTCTTTAGCACCACGTCTTACTATCCGTTTGGGTTATACTAATATTTACTAAAGCTAGCTAATTTGTTTAGGGTGAGGAGGGTCAAATATAGAGGAAGTGTACCCGAATTTGCACGAAGGGATAGTGTAATACTATTCCAATTTCAATACACCCAAATGGGAACTAAACCATGAGAGTCCCACTTTTACTAAAATATAACCAGAATGGGTAGTAAGACTTGGATCCAAAATAAAAGTGTGATATTTATAGCTCATACACACAAAATAAAATTTCCTGGATCCACCTCGGCCTTGGACCTACCCCACTGCCAATCAGATAAAGGAAGGAATACCATGAACTTTCAAAGTCTCCTCACCATTTCTTCTTGCCAGATCAGATAATGTTTTATCAATTTGTTAAGAGGTGAGTTGTGTGGCTGTTGCACTCAAAAGCCCTCACCCTACGTCACTGATGGTGGGATACTGCGCTTGGAGAGACATCAATTGATGGCGTCACACCTACGGGCATTGATCAATTGACACGCGCTTAGATATCGCATCACCTTCCTATCCAAACCATGGTCTTCGTGAATACAATCATTACCTCTCATCCTGAGTACTATCGATGTTTAATTGAAATAATTGGAGGGGGGATGGTATTTAATGGGAAGATTATGTCATCTCAGAGCTCATTTCAGTAAATCTGTAGGAAAACTTAATATTTTTCCTCATTCATAAAGCTAAAATAGTTTAAAAGATGACTTAAAATATGTATTTATCTTATTATTTAATTCCAATAGACTCGCGATTAACCGAGGTCAATGGGACTGAGTCTACCTCAGATACGAAAAAACTCGGATGATACGAAGCGTGTAGCATTTATAGGTTATAAATCATTTGAACGTTCTACATTTGTGTACATTGTGTGTAAGTTTCAAATTATTAATTTATTAAAACACATTACATCACAAAGTATTACATTTACTGTATTATAGAGTTAAACTAAATTTTAAAAATATATATTTAAGTATCATTAAATATTATTTTAAAACTGGACACTTTGACAGAATGAGTGCCTTGGTTAACATGGAGCCTCGGATAAACGGGGCTAGGATAATCGAGAGTCTACTGTATGTAAAATAAAAATTTGTTCCTGACAATTTTTTTCTTTTAAAATAATTTTATATTTTTCATGAACCGGTTGGTGTCGCGAAAAATTGTTACAAAGGGTCAAGAGTGGCCCATGGGTCATGGGTTGAAGACCCTTATCTTAGTATATTAAAAACCGAGCGGGTATTAGTGAATCGCGACAATAAGAACAATCTAGAACACTCTTTCTCAATACTGCACATCCTTCCTCCTCTCCTAGATATATTTACTAATTGGTTTCTGTCCTTGCATCTCACTAACCGTTCAATTAATGCGCACATAAACAATGTACTCAAATGTGTTAGGAATGAGGAAGGATGAATTTCGTGGAAGTGTACCCAAATTTGCTTGGAAGTAGTTAAGAACCCCCTTCAGTACAACTGACCAGTATTTATATCCCGATCATCTGCAGTCCAGTCTATTGCGAGAGTGACGCCTTAAAACATTTGAAAACCCAAGAGGGTTAGTTGAATATAAGGACGATAACAGATACCGATATTTATTATTTTCAACATCCATCATCCAGTATCGAACCGTAAGTTTCTAGATTGGATCATAAGAACATAGTGAAACCCAACCTTAAAATGGGAATGTTTGTGCAGTTTTTATAGTATCACAGTTTTTTAGCAAAAATAAATCAAATACTGCTTCATTATAAACATATAGTTTATTTTCTTCACGTGGTGATATAAAAACAGTTGTTGAATATTAGTCAAGGGTTCCCTGGAATTTAATGACATGTTCTCTTCATTTAAAAAGTTTCTCATCTAATGCAGTTATGATCATGACAGATATTCAACAACCGTTGATATCACCATGTGAATAAAACTAAGCTCTATGTTTGAAATGGATTTATTTAGGCAAAAAAAAGTTTTGATATAAAAACTGTAAGAATACTTCCCTTTTCTCAAGTTCCCTTCCATCCCATCTTAAATTCCAGGACAATCTTGACAGATATTCAAGAACTGCTGATATCATCACGTAAATAAAATTAAACTCTTATGTTTTTATTGGAGTAATATTTGATTTATTTTGCCCAAAATATATTTTTTATATTAAAACTACAAAAACGCTGCTCTTTTCTAGATTTCCCTACATCATCACCTGTAGCTTTTTTTCCCCTTGCTCCACGTCATACTACCGTCCTTGCTATCAATTAATACATTATTATATTAAAAACGCAGTATAAAGCGTCACTCTTGTGTAAAACTGGATCTATGGCGATGAAGAAATAAGGGTTTGAAACCCTGTTGGATAAATTTAGTGAGTTTTATTTTATATAACATTCCTTGCTCTCTCTTCGTGAAAATACGGGTACACTTCCTCTAAAATTCTACTCTATTTATCTCTATCCCACCCAAAAGTGTACTAAGACGAGGTGGAAACAAAAATATTTACATTGATGTGGTAAGGATGAGAAAGATAACATTTTAGATTAAATGCTCACGCATTTGCATGAAGCTAAAGTGTGAGAACAGATAGGATAAAACACACCTTAGTACATCAAGCTGTGATTTGAAACTTAACTTTCTTCTTCGCCGGTAAACAAGACCCGGCAGTATTGAGTTTAATTCTACTCACCCAACTTTGTGGGTAATTCTCCTCTTCCCTTACAAGATGTAACCAAGTATAGCACTTTTAACCCAGGTAGGACTAGCCTGCCAGGATTTTAACCTCAATCTCCTCATCAGCAACAAATCAGAATCAGAGGAGATTGTAGTTTAGTCTGGGTGTTCAGCTTAGACAGTAGCTCTTTAGTTCCCACACAATCTTTGACCAAATATAGCACTTTCCACCCTGACAGGACTATCCCACTAGGAATCGAGACTCGACAACCTCGTCATCAGGCTCCCTCACAGGCTCTAACCGAGTATAGCCTTTTTCACACAGGCATAACTATCCACAAGGATTAAAATCCTGAACTCTTCGTCACTGACAAGTTAGGCTAGAGGATATTGACGTGTGGTCTGTGTTCCCAGCTGTGAGGTTAGTTCCACAGCTCTCTCACAGGTTGTAACCAAGTATAGTGATCTCAACCCAGGCAGCATTCGAACCCCAAACTATTAATCACTGACAATGTGAAACTAGTTCCGCAGATCTCTAACAGGTTGTAAATAAGTATAGCACTCTCAGCCCAGGCAGAATTCGAACCTCATCCTCTTCATCAACGACAAAAAATACTATAGGATATTGACGTTTAGTCTGAGTGATTAGCTGCGAGATTAATTCCTCATCTCTCTCACATCATGTAACCGAGTATAGAAATCTCAGCCCAAGCATAACAAGCCAACCACACTTTACAAAAGCAGCGTTATAAGCTAGATAAGAGGAATAGTGCACATCAAAATCACACCAAGGAGTGGTTGGGATAGAAAGAGAGCGAGCATGAAGGCAGGGTGTGTTGTCGCTTGGCTTGGCGCCACGGTGGCGCCTGTACTGTAGCCCAACACCACGAGCTGCTGGTTAAAAGCTAGAGGAAGCCACAGAAGGATTTGTCTGCCAGTTGAAGGACATTGATCTAGAATTGTTTTGGACGATCGCGCACTTGGATCACTTTAGCATGGACGCCGATTGTGGGCTGGGGAAAAAAAGTTTTAAAGAAAAACGGTTCCATTCTTTTTAGCACCTTGTTTAAAAAGGTAGTATGATAGACGCGTTTAGTTAATTAGTAAATTATTTTCAATCATAGAAATTATAATCAATACGTAGTCTATCGTGTATAGCAGTATAGAGCACAATTCATAAAATAAATTTAAGTTGTGGATGTAGGAAACCCGAGAAAAGGTCAGTGTTTATATTAAAACATATTTTTGTTCAAAACAAATTAAATATTGCTTTCAGTACAAACATATAGTTTAATTTTATTCACACGGTGCTATCAACAGTTGTTGAATATCTTTCAAGGTTGTCCTGGAATTAAATGACTCTTCCTCTTTATTTAAAAGGTTTGTCATCTAATTTCACTATGTTAATGAAATATATTAAACAACTGTTGTTATTGCCATAGGAATAAATGACAAAGGAGTCCATTTGATTCATCAGATTGACAAAGGGGTCCATTTGAATCACCGAATTTACAAAGGGGTACATTTGATTAACCAGATTGACAAAAGGGCCCATTGGATTCACCAGATTGACAAAAGGGGTCCATTTGATTCACAAGACTGACAAAGGGTCAATCGTCTTCACCAGAATACTAAAGGGGTCCATGTTCATAAAAGGTTATGTATGAGCCTCTGCTTTAGAATGTATAGTAGGATACTGCTAGTATCTTAGAGCTACATTAATTACTAAATATATTTCGATATGTTCATACACCAATTAATGTGACCATCAATGGCCACTTTAGATAGATCTTATCACTACCTATGAAAGAAAGTATTTGATATAATATATAAGTTATTTAATGTTGACTGCTAATTTTTTTTTACCCCAAGCGTTCCATGCATCCAGCATTCTACTATTTAATTAGGCTATTTTTCTCAAACCCTTGCCAAGTACAATGGATTATTTTCACCGTTGTCTGGTTTTTAATTCCGTTTCTTTTCAATCAAACTAGTTGAAGTTTTTTTTTAATTTTCCTAATCATCTTCTGTTGCCAATGAATTATTTATTATAGCTATGGTGACCACCTTTTTTTTTTTTTAAGTGAGACAAAACTAAGTATATCAAACATGAATATATATGTTTAAAAAAAAAGGATAAGTAGAATAAAAAGAGGATAAATAATATAGAGAGAAAGAAATATTAGGAACACACAACTATTTATTAAATATCCCTTATCATTGCTAATTCAAGGTAACACTGAGTTACATAATACATAAAAGAACACTAGTTTGGTCGTTAATTTCAAGTAAAATAAATGGTACGGCGCACCGCACAGACTTTCTCTCTCTTTCTATAGACTCGTAAGATTTCTGAACGGAATAATGTACATTGTATCATCACCACTCCACATAAGAACACGCATAAAATAATATACAATGATATAGAATCAATGAGAAAAGAGGCGCATCTTTGTCCACCTAAGAGCATTTCAAACAGTTTAATGTCTTCCACAAGGGTCAACACTTCGTATTAAAATTTCGATTTCTGGTTAAAATTTTAACATTTTATAAGGTGTTGCAGATCTTCAAGTCATCGCATTGATATTTAATTATTCATTTATACATTTTGACCAATAAAAAATGTAAATATTGACTATTGAGTCTAAAATGGAGATAGATCATTGCTATGCAAACATTTCTCCTAAGAGCTTTAAGGAAAAATAACATACTTTTTTAGATACTTATATTTAATTACTCTATGGCATTGGAGAATTATTGCGTTAAGACTTAAGTAGTATATGTTTACAACTAAAGCTCACAAAATTGTATTAATATATTTGCAAATATCTCAGAAACTGTTGCTTTTATAAAAATATATGTCAAATAAAAGTTTTTTATTTCTAATAGTCCTACAATTTTGCAATGATAAGTTGTTTAGTTTCTCAAATAGTTGTGGAGATACGGAAATTAACGCTTCTGTAAAGTACCCTAAAAATCATTTTCATAGGAAAATGAAAATAGCCAGTTTATTTATAATCTTAATCAACGCCTAGATACGAATTTTAATCAAAATCGTTTGAGCAGATTTTGAGAAAACCAAATTTTTCTCTTTTCGCCCTTCAGTAAACTACCCTTAATTTTAAGTTTTTATAGACACACAGACAGACGGCATTGCAAAGACTATTTTTTAGGGTTCGGGGGGTCATGAGACGTCGACATCCATCAACATTTCAGGTTAGTTTTTTTTAACGGTCGCAATACTTAAACTTTAATGTCCAAAAAGTTAAAAAATTCATATAATTGCGTATAGATTGAAAGTTATTGATTTTATAAAAATATGTTTCGGATAAAATATCTGTATTATAAATATATATACATATTTGTAATGCTAAGTAATTTCATATCTCAAATAGTTTCGGAGCTATTATAAAAAATGTTAATTTACGCATCAGACCGGAGCCCTTAAAGCCATTTTGCCGAAATATTGAGAGTAGCCATTTTGTTTGGAATATTTATTAATGTTCATAAATGAAATTTAATCAAAATCGTTAGAGCCGATTTTGAGAAAATCGACTTTTTCTCTTTTTTCCCTTCAGTAAACTACCCTTAATTTTAGGGGTAGATATCCAATTCCAAAAACCCCTCGGGGCAACCCTATGAAAACCCTAGATATCAAGTTTCAGCTCAATCGGTAAAATAGTTTAGGCTCTAGTTGGAGGTACAGACAGACAGACAGACAGACAGACAGACATTCAAAAACCACTTTTTCGGATTCAGGAAGTCATGAAACGTCAAAATTCATCAAAATCTCGAGTTCGATTTTTTTGACGATCACCATACTTTCTCTACCTGTAAGATAGAGAGAAAGTAAAAATAATGTCGGGAAAATATCTATTCGTAAAGACATGTAGATAGATCTTAAATGTAAACTTTTTTATACTTGAATTTGTTTTAACACTGCGTCTTACTTACCGTTCGGGTTGTACACATATGTACTAATTACAATAATTGCTTAGGGATTATAAAGGTTTAATTGAGAGGAAGTGCACCCACAGTTGCGTTAAAGGAGAGTGTAAGCCATTTAGGGAAAACCACCCTCAGTGCAGCCGACTGGGACCGAACCCCAGTCTCACCGTCTTCAGCAATCTAGTCCAACATGGAAGTAGCACATTAGACAATGCGGTCACCGAAGAGGTTTCTTAAATTATTGATTAGAGATAAAATAAGAATTTTGGCTGATAATCACTTCAAACTAATTTTTCAATAAATATGTTCTAATAAAAAAACAAAACAACTTTAGGGACCAATAATACGTAATATCAAAAAATATCTTTGAGAGACGTATGTAAGAAAAAAGTAAAACGTAGGTGTACACTGATTTTTCTATGAAAACCGTTCTTTTAAGGTATTTTTCGTGGGAATTTATACACATTGCACATTAGATAGAAACTTTAACTCTCATTGCACGTGTACATTTTGGCAAATAGAAGATATAAATAAAAATTTTTAGAAAAATAAAACACAAGGATGAAGTTCCTTGAGCTTACTCTGATCGGTTTGAAACATTATTTTCTTATATAATTCCAAAAATAATTACTTTTGGAAGTACTTGGTTGAAAACCTGTTTTGTATAACAATAGGACATCACCCGAAAAAACAGTACTGTGCTGTACAAAAACAGGACCTATAGTAACCTTAATTATAGACTAACAATAGCCAACCAACTGGCTCCAAAACGGAACAATATAAATACTATAAATAAATAATAATACATTAATTGAGAGGTAGTGTAAAATTACATATTTTAATTGGTTATAAAAATAATTAAAATTCGTTCATTTACTAGCCTCTAATTCTCAATGCTAGCATATGGTCATCGCGTGATTTGGAAGCGTATTATTTTGATTGGTATCTTTACAGACTTTCAAAAACATATGCTCGTGGTCACCCCAATCATCTGTGGGAAACAACAAAAATAAAGTTTTTTTCCGTCGTAAAACTTTAAAAAAAAAAGCTACTAAAACTTGATTCACACGTTCGCAGAAAATAGAGAGCAGAAATTACCTGAGTGGCACAGCAATTCCCACGCTATCGGAAATGTATGTTTGCTCATGACGCTTTGTAACGTGCAATAGAAACAGATTATTTACAACATAGCTTATTTGAAAGTGTATAAAGAGCTCTTTTAGATTAATGTCCTGATACATGTTTTCAAGTGATTATGGTGTGTCTTGAAACAAATCAAAACATAACAAGAGCGACAGAAGCGCTCTCCATTTAAGGACGTTGCCTACTAGTGACGTCACGGTAGGTTAAGAAAGGATATCTCATGTAAGTGAATTTACGTTTTACTCCGCGATTTTTTTAAAGTTATAACGTTGAGAGGAAAATTATACATTCTTAAATAATTCTAAAAATAGTCCTACAGTATCACAAAATTGTTTTTTTGTATTAAAATAATCTTTTTATAAACATATTTTTTAAAATCATCTCCAGCTTAGGCTATTTACCTTGGTCACGAAAATGGCTGTAGGAGTTGGAGGAGTCTTGTAGGAGTCTTCCTGCCAGGATGTGGATTAAAAAAAGTCCTAGGTAGTATTTGTTTATTTAAAATAAGGAAAAAAAGTGTGGTTTAAAAAGCAAGTCAGTGTTTTCCAGGCACAAGTATTTTAGTGAATGAAAATTTGTCAGAGAATAAGGGGAAGCGTTATCAGTAGACAAACAAGAGGCCTCTCAGGGAGAACTGCTCATTTTCTTCTCAAAACAGCTTCGAAATCTCCAAGTAGGCAAAGTCGTTAACAAATAATTTTAAACTTCCTCACAACAGTAAACGCATTTGTCTGCTTATATATATTTTTGTAGGTGCAATTACACTTATCGGGTCGATTGCTTTTGAAATTTTGTTGAGTCTTCCAAGCAGATGTTTTCGTGCAGAACCGAGAAAGATGAAATAATTTCAAGTCACGCAGAGTGGACACTGCCGATGAGATGGTTGAGCTTGTGATGGGTTTATAGATAATCATGGGACCATTTTTCTGCTCTTGTTTATCAGCGAGCGGGTGAATCCCCAGTTTCTGTAGAAAGAGAGATAAGGCATTTGGAGTAAGAAGGGAATGCACCGGAACACGTATGGAGAGAGAGGTTGTAAATACACATTCTGTGCAGCTGGCACAGTTGGAGACGCGCCATACCTACAAACCAAATCTTATAACCAAGCTGATATGTAGAGCACTACCTTTTTATTGGCTTAAACTATAACATACAGGTTTGAATTTTAAGTACTATGAAATAAATGATATGACCAAATCGTTAATAGTTTCTAACAAATAAATTTCAAATTTTCAAAAATAATTCACCATTAAAATTCCCTTAAATTGAAAGCTATAATCAAAAGCATCTAAATATCAAGTTTGAAAGGAATCACTGAAACCGTTTCGGCTGCTACAGGTGGTAGACAGACAAATATACATCCATTGGGAGAAAATAATTAAAGACAAATATGGGAAAAGACATAATTTTAAGACTTTTTTTTAAAGGTCCAGATTCATCATAGTTTCGGCGTAAGAACTTTCAAGATTACAATAATTTTTCAATATCAAACAGTGACATGTTTGAAAACGTCTTCTTTTTTTTGGTGGGAATCTAAATATCACTTTCACACACAAATGCATAAGAACCAAGGCGCTTGTCTGGCCTAATTCACCATTGACAAGGAGGTTGGGCTTTAAAATCCAAGCCATAAAAACCGAAGAGTATTATACTAAATGATCTCCCAAACCCACCCCAAGAAAAAACTTGTACATTTCCTCCAAAATCTAATCTTCCGCATGACCACACTATAAGAGTAAATATTTTAATAACCTGATTGGGTAGTAAGACGGGGTGCGAAAATAAAACAAATTAATAAACGCATATAATATCATATCACGACTCACAGAATAACTTACCGGAACATAATTTTTAGTACCATATTCCTAGCAACCGATTCGGTGACCACGTGGTCTAAGGCACTACTCTCGCAGTAGACTAGACTGCCGATTAAGGGGAGATCAAGATTTGAATCTTGGCAAGGTCTACTGAGGGTGGTTTTTCCTAAATGTTTTCTTACTCTCCCTCCCCGCAAATGTGGATACACTTCCTTAAAATATAGCCTTCCTGATCCCTATAGTCATTAGCGTAATTTGTAGATAATCGTATAATCCGAACGGCTAGTAGGACGCGGCGATTAAAAATATACATCTTGCTCGCCCTAGAACCTATAAATTAACTTATTTGAACGCAGGTAAATCCTTTAGAAAATGTTGAATACCTTTTTCAGAACCACCAGGAATTGAAACAGGGTGCCTTAGAAATGTGATCGACTACTATTGCCACATACCAACAGTAATTAGACACATAACTTTCAGCTTTGATCAAAGCTGTGTGCATTTATTACTATAACACGCTGGACTCAAGGTAATTCTCACCATCACGGTATCAGGATAGAAAGATTATGCGAGAATGATGCACAAGTGATTCGGAGTTTCAATAAAAAAAAAGGAGGCTTTCATAAAGGCAAATAATCCTTCTGCTATTTGTAATAAAACGGGAATTGGGCTTGTACCTTTCATCGACAGTTACCACAAAATATGAAAAGTGAACATTTTACAACTGGATATTGATACAGTGTCTGCTCTCTCAGAGGGTAATAAAGCACTGGTTTTAAGTACAATACTGGCCTTTATAGAACCCTCATAGATTTATGGATCGAACTCCTTTTAAATACTCTAAGCTAACTTACTAAACTTATGTTGTAATATATATCTTGATACATATAAAAGTAGAGAGAAACAAACTATAACATCACATGTATAATGCTATGTAAATATATATTTATATAAATAGAGAGATAGGAAATAAAATTATAGCATTTTTATTATTTATTCCTCTTTATCTAAATGTATAGATAATAATTATATATTATAGCCTATATGATAAAATAATACTATATTATATATTTTTATATTAACAAATTAATAATAAATATGTCATGCATAAATAATAAATACATAAAGTATAAATAATAAATATATCAAGTATAAATAAAAATGTGTGTAAAGAGAAAGAATTAAACTATAGCCTTTTTATTAATTAATTTTAGTGACCGAATTGTAGTGGTTTTAGTACGCATTTCTCAGATTGGCTAGTCTACTGACTGGTTGGTGGTGATTTAATTTTTCTTTCCTCTGGGGTTCGGTAAATTGAGCGGAGAGAAAAAATATTATCATAAACTAAACAAAGAAATAATATTCGCCGTGCGAAGAAGAGCTATAGCAACCTATCGCACAGCTGGGTAATACGTGTTGCATAGATAAACCGGGAAAGGCGTAAGAAGCACGTGACTATCTGATTCATTGTTTCCAAACAAAACTTCAATCCAAGCGGCAAATAAGAGTGTTTATTTGAAAAATAATAGAAAACTTCAATCCAAAATACGATTAAGATTGTTAATTTGAAAATAACGCAAAACTTAAATCCAAGAAGCAATAATAGTATTAATTTGAAAATAAAAGTATTTATATTTAACAGAAATAAATACACACACGTTTTTTAATTAATTTTATCTGTATCCAAGCCTAATTAGCTAGAATAAATTCCGCTGAGTGAAGAATGTTCTAATTTATATCATTTTTGTATACTAGAACTAGTTCATTTAATGCTTGTATCTATACTACTACTATTGTTACTGCTTGCGTTGTTAGTCACGTGATATAAGGCATATTTCTAACAATAGGTTTGTTTGTTTAAGATAATGAGGTTCAGGTTATAAAAGATCTACCTGCAGTTTTAATATCCTCTATTGACACTTAGCATGGTTTATTACACTATATTATTATTATAAATTGAAGGTATTAGCAAAACAAAGTTCTTGGTAAAATATTTGGTCCATAAAGAGATGAAGATAATGGAGAGTGAAGAAGGTTATATAATGATTAGTTACATAACCGGTACTCACTATCCTCTAATTTTTAGGGTGATAATATCTCGCAGTTTTCGGTGTGCAGGACATGCAGTGTGATTTGAAGAAACTTTAGTGACCGGAAAACCCAATGGGAAGAGACCATTGGGGAGACCTAGAAGCAGATGGGAGGATAACATTAGAATGAACCTGAGAAAGGGTGTAATGAGGTGGACTGGATAAAACTATCTCAAGATAGGGATAGGGTGTAATTATGTGGACTGTATAGAGCTAGCTCAAGATAGGGATATGGTGTAGTGAGGGACTGGATATAACTAGCTCAAGATAGGAATAGGGTGTAATGAGGTGGACTGTATAGAGCTAGCTCAAGATAGGAATAGGGTGTAATGAGGTGGACTGGATAAAACTATCTCAAGATAGGGATAGGGTGTAATGATGTGGACTGTATAGAGTTAGCTCAAGATAGGGATATGGTGTAGTGAGGGACTGGATATAACTAGTTCAAGATAGGGATAGGGTGTAATGAGTTAGACTGGATAGAGCTAGCTCAAGATAGGAATAGGGTTTAATGAGGTGGACTGGATAAAACTATCTCCAGATAGGGATAGGGTGTAGTGAGGGACTGAATATAACTAGATCAAGATAGGGATACGGTGTAATGAGGTAGACTGGATACAGCTAGCTCAAGATAGGGATATGCTGTAATGAGGTTGACTGTATAGAGCTAGTTCAAGATAGGGATATGGTGTAGTGAGGGACTGGATAGAACTAGATCAAGATAGGGATACGGTGTAATGAGGTAGACTGGATACAGCTAGCTCAAGATAGGGATAGGCTGTAATGAGGTTGACTGTATAGAGCTAGCTCAAGATAGGGATATGGTGTAGTGAGGGACTGGATAGAACTAGATCAAGATAGGGATAGCGTGTAATGAGGTGGACTGGATAGAACTAGCTCAAGATAGGGATATCGTGTAATGAGGTGAACTTGATAGAATCAGCACAGGATAGGAATAGGTGGTTTACTTTCGTAAGTACGGCCAAAAAAAATTAGAGTTCCAAGTGTCATAGAATAAGTAAGTTTATTCACATTAAGGTGGTTATAGTTCCTGTACCGTCTGTATTCCTAGCTTTAAGACGGTGCCGTAGAGAATGTTGGTGGAAACTTCCAAATAAAAACTAATACCTACAATGTAACTTAAAATAAGATATTTTTTTCCCCGTGCTCTACATATACAGCCCATATGGCTAACAACACTCTCATTACACTAATTAGGTAGTGATTAAAAAGACAGGGTTCGGAGAGAATTTATCCACATTTTCATAAAAGGAGAATGAAAAACCATTCGGGATTCGAGCTTCAACACTCTCATCAATGGAAAATCAGACAAAAAGAGATATATACCTTAACCTTCGTGTCTACTAAGGCTGTTTTATGTTTTCGACTAGATTTTAAATGATTTGCTTTTCAAGTGCACGTAGATGATTTTTATAATTACAGAAAAATAAAATTTACAAACATATGAATAGGGATTTCTTTCAAAATCGGCCCCATTTATATTCACACGTCACAAATAAAGATGCCCGACTTTAAAATATATAATTTACTACAGGACCAGTTGATGCTATTTTGCAAGTACTCAAAGAAGACTTTTGATTTGGAGATAAAGTAAATTTTCTAACCATTACAAAAGTTACTAAAAGAATATTCATAAATTTCTACGAGGAGTCATGTAATTTGTAATATTATGGTAGGAAGGACATTATATAACAGTAACAACATGTTACTAAAATAAAACTCTATTGCGTTAGACCTAAAAACGAGCTATACTGACTGAACAACCACCGTATGTTGACGATGACCGTGCCAATATTTGTGAAGAGAGGGTGTCATGTGGTCAGCACAGCAAACCCTTTTGCCGTTTATCTAAGTGTTATATAATGGAACTCAAGTCACTCCTCAATTGTTCTCATGAGGTTGTGTTGTACTCTTTCCAGAAACACTGCGTCACAGACAAATTTGGAAGTGGAGGGAATCGAGCCCGGGACCTCTGAATCTGTAGCTAGGAACTCTGACCATTAGACCACCAAGGAAAATAATACGAATAAAATAGATTTAAATTTTATCTACGTTGACCACAAAATAAATGTTTTTATATTTTAAAAAGTTACTTCAGGTCAGAATCCAAATTAAGGTTTTGTACCAAACGTAAACTAAGGCGTTTAGTTAGCAAAATAACCACCAGACCCTTAAGTGTTGTTTGCATAATTTACCCTAAACCTTTGGAGTTCTGGGACACAATCACAAAACGAATACATAGAGTGGCCTCAACAGGTAGATTCTGGTGAGTTTCTTTAAACATAGCTTTATAGTTCGTTTCCTTTAGAATGACGTATTGCTAGACCAAACCGGCACCAGAAAGTTTTTTAAAGTAACTAAGCTGTCACCGAATCCATTTTCAACCCAGTTAAAAAAAACAGGAGGCCCCTATTTTATTTTACGCAGTTGGCAGAGCCGTTGACACGTGGCTTTTCGTGAGGATCAATTTGCTTAAACCACCGGTGATCAAAGTGCTTAGTCGGACGCTAATTAGTTGATTTGTTAATTTAATTCATTTAACCAAACACGCTTCGCTACTAGTTTAAAATAACAAAAAAATTGTGTTTTTTTATTTCATAGTCATTTTATCCGTTGTTGTGGATTTACTGTAAATACCACGATCATTCGCGCGCGTTACGTAATGAGCACCCTGTTCATTTGTTAAAATATTAAAACGTTAATTAGAAATGAAAATCACACATCACGTGTGAACTTTATAAATAAAACTAAGTTTTATCATAATTTACTTTTTACTGGACCTACAACCCTGTTGTGGCTGGGGGTATAGATGTAGAGGACCTAGGTTTGATGTCAGCTAGTTCCAGAGATTAATTCATATTCATATTTATATAATATATTATCATCAAACTATCCAATTTTTCTTCATTCTTCTTACTTTCTCGTATCTATATACATATATATGTATACATTATTGTTATTAAGAGAATGTCTGTCCTCGATAGTATGATGCATTTTAAGGTTTTATATGGCCCTGAGCTAAAAAACAAAAAGAAATGGGTCTTAAGATTATGTCTGTTTGTCCCTATTTTTGTACCTGGAATATGGCTTAAATTTTTTATGGATTTAGTTCAAACGTACCAGCTTTGGCGTTAAGGGAGAGTGCGAAAACCAATCCTATATATTATTTCTGTTGTCTACATCCCTTTTTCTCAACTAATACAAAACCTACAGTGACGAATAAGGAGGTATCAGTGGATAGGACTTTTACCGACTTCTGACATATTCTCCATTCACGGTAGGAATTACTCTCTGAAAGGTCTTTTTTCTTACCAATATCCTACTAGATTTCTGGTAGGGACAAAGGCCTTTCAGAAAAACAGTTCCTACGATGAACAGAATTTAGCATACTCAGCTTACGTTAAATCAGCCTGTCAAAGACAGGCTTACAAACTGGTTAGGGAAAAAATTAGCTTTGTACACCTTACCAGGATTCTAACCCTGATATCATCATAACTGGCAAACCAGACTGTATGAATCATTGTCAGAGTAACTACTGATCTAGGTTTCTTTAAATTTATACAATAATATTCCTAGCACCTGTGACCTACTGAACTTTTTTGGATTCTTGTCAACTTTGTGTTTTCTGTCAAATAACCTTACCTTTAAAATATACTGACATTATATAAATACAAATCCACAAATATTATAATATATTAAAAGTGTTGACGATTATGTTGTGTGTTTAAGGGGGTCACCTCGTTAAATGAGAAACTTTCACGCAAATGTTCGGCTCTAACGCAATATTTAATTCTACATAACTCAAAATATGGTTCACACCAAAATAATATCGAGAGATTCCAAAAGAGCTATTTTTCCATAACCCTCTTTTAGTTAGAGTTTTGTTGGTAAAGAAAGTTTAAAAATGTGCCTTTATCTAATTTTCAACAATTTATTAAGCATTTTTGTGGAACTATGATACAAGGGCTGATGATAAGGTGCTCTATATATATTAATACTAATACTTAGCACCGCGTCTTACTACCCGTTTGGGTTGTATGCTCGCTAGATATAGATTTATTCTAACAACTAGGCCTACAGTAATTTTTTTAAATGCTCGCAACATAGAATGTTAAGATATTTTAGAACTATCTGGGAGCTTTCCTCTTTACTTCGAGATAAGAAGTTTTATAGTTTTACTTGCCCTCTTTCTTATTAATATAATAAATGGTGTGTGAAGGAGAAGGGCAAAAAGGGAGTACAAGCTTAGGCGTAATATAATAGTTTCAGAAAACGACACAGACCTTTGTATTTTAAGCCAAGTGGCCCACCCGACAGCGATTGATACTTTCTCGCTGACCAAAGCGGCTGCTTTCAAGTGTTATGTGTTTTATTGCTTAAGGTATCCTGGGTTGAATTAATTTTTAAATTACAGTAAAAACTTGATAGCCAGAATATTGATAGTCCTAAATTATGGTAATCAGAACGCACCTTAAATAAAATAGATCAAAATACAAATGTATGAAATGTAGAAACCAAGAGCGTCACAAGAATAAACAAACGACTCTAACAATCGAGCTAAAAAACGTTCATCAACATTGGTGCAAAAGAAAATGGGTGATTATTTTGATTAATGATTTTTTTAGTTATTTTTTATTACTATCATTTAGTGATTAGATTTTTTATCAAAATATTACACAGCCTATATTCTTTTTGCGTCTTAATCCTCCACATTGAAAAAAATAATAATAATTTAAAAATCAATATTGGTTCTGTACTTTATTATATTGTATTATATTTGTCTTGTTTATAAAATAAAACTCATACTTTATAACCCGAACGAATTGATAATCCGAACCACCCCCAGTCTCAATTAGTTCGGATTATCAAGGTTCTTCTGTATGGGTAATACAATCTTGTATTTATAAGTTACTCGTTGCGTACCCACATACAAAATATATATCCGTGTTGATCGCACTAACGTTGTTTGCTTGAGGGTGTTTATTTCAGTCCTTTTTGAAGTCCTTGGGTCATTAGTATTAGGTAGTCACTAGTCAAAGTATACCGTGAATTTCCTTACTTATTGTCCTGTTCTTCACATCCAATAAACCTGAAGTATTTTGCTTTTATTGGTTCATATGTTAGAAAATGGGAGGAAAGAAGGAGAGAAGTGCATCCATAAAAGTATGAAGAGAAGATGAGAAAACCATTTATATAAATTGCAAGAGGGAAACTGCCTTCAATATAAATGTCCCGAAATTTGGACTTCAACTTCCACGTAACTAGCAAATCAGTACAGTACGATCCTAACATCCTAGACCATGTAATCACCGGTGCGAGTTTTAATTATGTTATGCAGCTGTTAAAATATATATATATATTTCTGTGATGGTAAGGATTTACCTCTCTATCTAAAGGATTTTTTTTAAATGTCATCAATATTTTGATAATATTCAAGAGCTCTAATCTGTATTGTCACTTCTTTCTCGTTGATACTATTTAAGCTCCTGATGACATTTAAAATATGAAAAAAAAACAGCATAAAATCAGCCTTAGTCACACTCTAGCCATAAGGTCCTATCACAAACAGAGAGAAAAGGTCATCTGATAGCTTGACGTATTTAACTTTGTTTGTAAATTGATACGTTTTAAGATCTCTACATATTTGAATAGAAATATCCTCATACTGTACCATTTATTATGTGAATGGTATATCTGAAACGTAAAAACCACTAAAACAATCTTCATTTAGCTTACGATTCTCATATATATATATATATGAGAATCGTAATATATATATATATATGTATGTAATGAGGTGTATTGGATATAACTTGCTCAATATAGAGATAGGATGTAATGAGGTGCACTGGATGGAACTAGCTCAATATAGTAATAGGATATAATGAAGTTCACTGGATAGAACTATCTTAAGAAAGATATAGGGTGTAATGAGGTTGATTGGATGGAACTATCTCAAGAAAGAGATAGGGTGTAATGAGGTGGATTGGATGGAACTAGTTCAAGATAGGGAGATAAAGATAGGTAAATAATTTTAGTGAGTGTGTGAATGATCTTTTGAGCTACCAATGCAATAAAGTAAGTAAACAATCTCAACCATTTTTGTCATGGGTATTGCGGAATTCTAGCAGGACTTTTTTTAAAATCTAAGTTTCTTTTTAGATAACACGATGCCCAAGACGAATATTCAAGAATGTTTGAGATTATTATTGGTAGAAAAAACAAAACGTATCTACTGCAGTAGTATTTTATTTATTTTGGCCAAAAAAATTTTTTTACTATAAAAAGTGCAAAAATAATAATTGCCCTTAAATCTTTTTCCCTTCCCCTCCACTTTTGTTAGTTTACAAGTCATATCCATACATGACCTATGTTTATCGAAAGTCCTCTTCTAATAGATACCCAGCAAACAGATTATATTCATCTCGCTGTCTCTTGTGTCCCTGTTGAACGGAGTGGTATCTCCTCCAGCTTCTTCTGTTGAAATCCATGTGGCATGTAGCGCTTGCGCAGTGAGAGAGCCTGCGTTCTGGATCTCGATGCTTCGTGACGGAGAAAATATATTTCAACACACTTTTACATCACTAGGGCTGTCCAAAAGACACGACACTATTTTTTGTTAAAATGTTTTTGTGTTGTACTCTATTTATTTATATTTGGTTCTGGTCAATTAACGTGTAACTCGCTTCGGTGGCTCCATGGTCTAACGCGCTACTCTCTGCCGAAGACGGGGAGATCGAGGTTTGATCCCGGTCGAGTGCACTAAGGGTGGTTTTATCCTAAACTGTTTTCCCCACCATTCCTCCACCACAAATGTGGGTGCATTTCTTCTAAATTAAACCTTCTTAGTTCCTAAAACATTAGTGTGATTAGTACATAGACGTATATAACCCAAACGGGTAGTAAAACACGATGCTAAAAAGAAAAAAATTAGGTATACGTCCTAGACACACGAGTATAACTCATGATTTACACATTAATTTAATATATCAACCCTTATTTTTTGACACGTAAGCTATGGCGTCCACCTTGTATGGTATAGATTGCTATTGATGAGAAGGTCATAGTTCGAATCTCGACTGGATCCACAGAAAGTGGTAGTTACTAAATAAAAGACAAAACATAAAGATTATTACTACTTGTTGAGGTTTTAGGCATAATATATTAACTACTCTTAAAGAATAAGTATGAGGAAGGAAGTGTTTTATAAGAAATGGACCCGAATTTGTGTGTAACAACAAGAGTAACATTTTCTATAGATCATTTTGCTGATTAAAAAAAATATTTTATAGAAATACTATATTTATGGTTTCCTTTGAATGTAGATATAGTATTCCCATGCTATATTATGTGGTTAGTTATAAACCCCTATGTGCCAATGAAACTATGTTATTTAAAGGCGTTTGGTCAAAAACTACACACAGACACCTTATTTGGTATGTCTTTATTTTCTGAACGCAATCCCCTTCAATTTATTAATATGAAGTAGGGGAAAGAAGTTGATAGAAATTACAGTTTTACTCACTTTAGTTGGTATTTGATTTTCACTAACACATCATGTTTATATTATGTATATTTTTTGTTAAAAATGTATTACCTAGCTAACATTTATATATATGGGAACCTTTTTAAACTGAAAGTTTTTAAAATTGAAACTAATATTATAGAAAAGGGTTCTGGCATACTCATATAGATACTTACAAACATACATTTATTTTTAAAGCAAATTTTATGTCACATATGATCCAAAGTCCAATAGAATTCTGTTTAACAGCTCTATCCACTTAGCCATACGTATGGGCTATTATTAATTAACGTGTATATTGAATATATATATTAGAAGACATAAAAAAAGTAATTTTGACATTTAAATAGATACAATCCTGACCAAAATGGTAGAATGTGTATATTCGTCATAGGAAAAGGGGAAGTGTTATCAGTATATAGCCTATACAAGAGTTTTGAAATACATTTTAAAGTTTGGTAAGGATGGATATGTCCTATTTGTTAGTTATGATTCAATCAATGTGTTATGAAAATATATAAAACTATAAACTGTATCAAAGGGGGTTGTATTAAAAACTGAACAATCTTGTAAGATATACATAAAATATTATTAACTATATTATAAAAAATGATGGTCAAAAAACCCTATCATAAGACCCTTTGTAGCAACAAAACAAAACATTAAAATTCAGACATATTACACGACCCTGATAATTTCAAATGTAATATGTATTAATTTAAATATGTTTTGTTTTATTGCTACAAATACGTTTATGATAAAGGTTTATTTGACCATAATTATTTTATGATATAATTAATAATATTTTATGTATAGCTTCCAAGCTTGTTTAGTATTTAATACAATACTTTTTATTATTTTATATCTTTTCATAACATAATGATTGATTCATAAATACTAAACCAAAGGACTCAAAGTGTGGTCCGTTCATTTTCTTCCTTTCTATCTAGTACATTGGCATCTAAGTGTGATAGTGCTTGGACTGCTTAAGTGCGTCAAGCTAAGATGCAACCAGTTTCACTAAATAGTTTCGAAATCATCAAATAGGCAGCGTCGTTAATGTGTGGAGTCAAACCATATCTATCTACACACGTTGGTCTCCCTAGAGTAATGCTCCAACACACAAGTACTGGCCAACCCTGGTCAAGGAAAAGCTGCAGTATTCTACCATCTTAGAGAGGAGAGGCGTCGTAAATCAGACGTCCAGCGTCGCGACCATCTCTAAGAAGAAAAGAGGGGGAGAGAGGGCTCAAATAAAGGGTGGGTTAGGGGGAGGGAGAGAGATCCACACGGTTGATTGAATCTCACGTCGGATGATAAGGAGAAGTAAGACGTACATTACCAACTTTGAGCGAATGAAACATTTTCTAAAATGGCCATAGCTACTGAAGTTTAGCTGGAATTTCAACAAGATTAAAATATTACAGCTACGGATTAAAAGGGCACATATTAAAAAATATGGTTGCCTCTATCATTATAAGAAAATTAATGACGTTGCTGATTTGATTATTTCAAAGCTATTTTGAGAAGTGGGCTTCATTTTAACTTGATGCACCTTAGAAATCTAAACACTACCACACTTAGACGACGCCAATGTATACAGTAGATAGAAATAAAGGAAAATGAGTAGTTCACCCTTCGGGTCCTCTTGTTTATATGTAGATAGCACTTCCCCTCTTCCTCTGACGAGTTTACACAACCACTTTGCTATTTATGCCTTGAAAACATTGACTTGCATCTCAAAACTATCTTTTTCTTGTTCCCTAATCTAGATAAACAAATGATTCTATAGACTTTTCAAATTTACATCCTGGTATTATATTTCTAAAGGATATAATCTGCGCTGTTTAAAGATTGAAAAAAAAGTGTGTTTACAAAAAACTACCTTAAGATAGAAAAAATTATGACAATGCAAGTCTATTTTTATAGTTAATTTTAAATCTATGGTGGTTGTTTGAATATTATATATTAAAGCACACCAAATAAAATGTAAATACTTTACCATAGGGAGTCCTATCTAAATTTACCACTACGTCACAGGTAGGTAACGTCCTTAAGTACCAATCTCTAGGAAATTGGCTGCAAAATCATGCTAGTACAAAAAAATCGTATCATATTTTGGTTTGTTGCCTTTTTCATGCAAACAATGTTTATATATAGTTAATTTACCACTTCTTTGGTTTTACATGACAGCTAGCAGAAGCTAGAAGATTCTATCAGTAATGCCAGCATTGTCTGAAAGTCACTTTTGTCAACATATTTGGAAATAAATATTATAGGATAAGTATTACTATTATTATCACTAAAAAATATTATCAATCTCTTTTAACAATACTTCCCTAAAGATTACAATAGAGTTGTATTTTCCATAAACAAATTTAAGAAAAAAGAGTCAGGTAAATTCATTCTAGTTTTTCTTTTAACTCTTGTGGCAATTAAAGGCTAAATAGAACATGAATTTATACATGTAATGGTATTATATTCAGTTACTTATATTTTTATAACTGGCCTCGCATATCTTTAACATAAAATAATGGTTTGTGATAGTAAAGAGGGATAGACATACAAAATGTTTGTGAAATAATTTAAAGCTTAAATTTGTAAAAACTTGTATTAATATCATTCACCATTCAACCGGCAAAAAGGTCACCTACGTCACTAACTGGCAACGTAGCTTCTATTAAGTGGATATATATATTTATTTTTGCATCTAAGGCCACTTTTAACGAGTTCTTCCTTTTAATAATTAATTTAAATTAAACAGCAAACGCAAAATTCCAAACGGTAACTCTCATAACCAAAATCTAACAATTTTAAATATACATTATAACAGTTAATTATCGTATAAAATACAATTAATAACACCACGTGCGTGTGTCCACAAGATGAATCGAACAAAATATTTTATAGTTGATTATTTAGGCGTGTCTATGTTACGGTTGATAATTTTATTACGAATTTTAATAATACAGTGTCTTTTTTTAATATTAATTTGGCTACTTAGTAATCCTTGTGTTCGTTTGTGAACATTAGTTCGATGTGTGAGCGTGCTATCCTTGGAAAATAAACTGTTTTTTAGTGATCTTTGATCAATTATTTATCTAATATAACTGTGAAGCTTGTTATAAAAAAAGTTAGCGATTGTATCTCAGTGATCAATATACATTATTCGAAAATTCAAGCCCGTACATCAAGACTATAAAATATATGTTTAAACCCCAAGATTATATTGTGTTGACCTCTAGGCTAAACCTCAAGTTTTAGGATTTTTATAGTATTCCAAAAAAATATATGAAATGTAATAAAGAATATTAGCGAGTCTTTCTCCAGTGTTGATTAAATAAATACCAGGTTAAGACTTCAAGCTATAAATTATTGTTATTGTAGTTTGATTAGAGAATTAGTTATAACTGTCTAAGAGTGGTGAATCTAAAATAGATTGTTTTAGATTAGGATAGCTTTTGATTTATCAGTAGGCCCTACAGTGTATTTTTTATTTCATAAGCCTAAACATATTTTCTAGGAAATTGATTTTTGTTTGTCAGATTGACCATTGCGAGAAACTTATTAAGGAAGATTGGGACCGGGAGATGAAAATGGATGCAAGTGAGACCCACCCATCTATCACCATTAACCTGACTGAAGACGATGAAGAGGACGACGGATATGATGATGTAAAAGAAGTTCTTGCGACCCCGTTGGAAAACACTTAAAAGGTACAAGCCAGTTCATAATGAATATGACTTATTTGTTGTAATAGTGTTAAAAAGGTCTATGGAGGTTTCTTTTCTCTGTGTAATGCTACAAGTTCAGATTGGTCACACTTATAATGTTAGTAATAATAATACTACTAACAAATAATTATTTATAAATTAAAAGAAAACTGATTAGTAAAAATAATTTTATAATAATAATAAAAACTAATATGAGACTAAATGCTATAATTTTTAAAATGTTTAGTATTGTTGAAAAAATTAGTAGTTAATACTAGGCATACATCAACATATTAAGGTCAACAATAAATAAAATAATAGATCTGTAATATATATGTTTTTTTGTATAGACCTAAATTTTGACTGTCAAAATTGAGAGCTGATAAACATTTGTTTTTGCAGATCATATGGCTCCACGTAGGGATACATAATTTGGTCTGGTAACCTTTCAGATCTGTCAGTCAGCACCAAATAAGTGGTAAATCTACTGTAGGCCTACATACATATATGTACATAAAGATAATCCTTTCATCGGTATTTTTTTTATATAAGTGAGTGAAATGTTTAACCTATTTATAAAAACAGTTTTTTTAGGCAAGTGAATCGAAATATTTTTATCAACAAATCAAATCAAAATATAATGTGGCTTCAAATGTTAAATTACAATTTGCTGGTACGTGGCTCTAGTTTGTAGCTTGGATACCATCTACTTCCTCTGATGCCGTTATATCATTTCTCATTTGTTCTCATTTGCTCATGCTAGCCGAGTAGTACATTCCTCACCACCTCTTGCTAGTTCCTGCTATCCGGGTAGTACAATTCTCACCACCTCTTGCTAGTTCCTGCTATCCGGGTAGTACATTCCTCGCCACCTCTTGTTAGTTCCTGCTAGCCAGGTAGTACAATTCTCACCACCTCTTGCTAGTTCCTGCTATCCGGGTAGTACATTCCTCGCCACCTCTTGTTAGTTCCTGCTAGCCAGGTAGTACAATTCTCACCACCTCTTGCTAGTTCCTGCTATCCGGGTAGTACATTCCTCGCCACCTCTTGTTAGTTCCTGCTAGCCAGGTAGTACAATTCTCACCACCTCTTGCTAGTTCCTGCTATCCGGGTAGTACATTCCTCGCCACCTCTTGTTAGTTCCTGCTAGCCAGGTAGTACAATTCTCACCACCTCTTGCTAGTTCCTGCTATCCGGGTAGTACATTCCTCGCCACCTCTTGTTAGTTCCTGCTAGCCAGGTAGTACAATTCTCACCACCTCTTGCTAGTTCCTGCTATCCGGGTAGTACATTCCTCGCCACCTCTTGTTAGTTCCTGCTAGCCAGGTAGTACAATTCTCACCACCTCTTGCTAGTTCCTGCTATCCGGGTAGTACATTCCTCGCCACCTCTTGTTAGTTCCTGCTAGCCAGGTAGTACAATCCTCACCACCTCTTGCTAGTTCCTGCTATCCGGGTAGTACATTCCTCGCCACCTCTTGTTAGTTCCTGCTAGCCAGGTAGTACAATTCTCACCACCTCTTGCTAGTTCCTGCTATCCGGGTAGTACATTCCTCGCCACCTCTTGTTAGTTCCTGCTAGCCAGGTAGTACAATTCTCACCACCTCTTGCTAGTTCCTGCTATCCGGGTAGTACATTCCTCGCCACCTCTTGTTAGTTCCTGTTAGCCAGGTAGTACAATCCTCACCACCTCTTGTTAGTTCCTGCTATCCGGGTAGTACACTCCTCGCCACCTCTTGCTAGTTACTGTTAGCCAGGTAGTACAATCCTCACCACCTCCTGCTAGTTCCTGCTATCCGGGTAGTACATTCCTCGCCACCTCTTGCTAGTTCATGCGAACCGAGTCGCTTAGTTCTGGGTGTCCAGTGTTTAGCCTCGTGCACAGACAAATAATATACTCAGACACTCAACCTCCAGGTTAAAATGGTTGCGCTCCTTTTGCCAGCTTGAGTCCTTTAACGCTAGGATCGCTACATTCAATCCTATCATCACCCAGCAGTGTCACTAGCGAAGCCCAGTGTTGAAGTACTCAAGCTGGCAAAAGGAGCGCAGCGAAAGCCCCGTAAAGTTTGAGAGTCTGTTTCTTACTTGTCTGTGGCCTTGTGTAACCGAGTCCCATAAAGCCACACATTGTCACACACATCCTCTGAGAGAGTTGTGTGGCGTGTTTTATGAGCTCCACTTCCCCTCCCCTCTCCAACCCAGGGGTAGGTGGGAAGAAGACACACCAAGACGACCAGTTATTATCCAGGGACTTCGCCCCAGGAATGTATGAAAGGTGACTCAAGGATCAGAAAAAAATTCCTATCTTTTTTTTTTCAGTACGTCTTACTACTCGTCTGGAAAATAAACATATTTAATACTGATGGGGTAGGAATGAGGAAACGTATCTACATTTGCATTGAGACAAAAGTGTGAACATATTTTGAAAAAAAAAAAATGCTCAGAACACCAGGCTGGGATTAAAATCCTGACCTCTAAGGCAATAACAAAAAATACTGTGCGAGACCCGTTCCTCTCTCCACGTGTCTACTGATGCAATTATTAAATTTTATAATTTTTAATTAGGATACCAACATTTTTAATTAATCTATGACCAACCAAAACTCACATTGGGGCCTATTTTTCAGGATATTATAATTTTAGCTGGTGTTTTATTGATATTGAGGGGGGTTATTAACTCTGATTTGATTTTTAACTACTGTTATGTATGAATTATTACAAGTTTATTAGGAAAACTTTTTAGTAAGTTTGACATATTTACGTCAAGTCAATTAAAGTCAATAATTGCATGTTCTTCAATAGCTCATATAGGAGTCGTTGGTGGGGGGAGGGTAGGTCAGGAACATATCCAGGTAGGGTGGCTCGTGGGGCTGAAGCCCTCCCCCTGAAATCTAAACTAAAATTAAAAAATATTATAAAAAATATAGTAGTAATAAATTTCTAATTAAAAAATTTAAGAAGTAGCTAGTTTCTGTTTCACTTTCTTAGCCGTACTAAACATCGTGAATAATAAGACGTAATATACTCAGGAATTTTTCCACACACGGAGATAAATATAATATGTTAACATTTCTTTAAAAAAATATTATACAGTTGACCCATGATTGCATTTACTAATAATATACTTTTTATGACTTTTAAAAGAAAATACATTAGTTTTATAAAAATGTATGTAAAATTATTATTTTTCTATTAAAAGACATAAGTATGCACATTATTAGTGAATGCAAAAATGGATCTACTTCAATATATTTTTGTACCAAATTTTGATATATTTATCTCTCCATGCAGGTCAGATTCATCCCCCCCTTCCCCTTCTACCCTTCCCACCACTTTCACCCCGCTGCTTAGTTTTGAGATGTTTATAGTCGTTAGACAATATTTGAAGAATGAGCCCCTTCACCCCCCAAAATAAAATTATGGATATGGGCCTGAGGGGGAGGGGAGTTGATAACTTGATGAGTTGAGAGTTGATATCATATTCTGAAAATTGGAAAATGATACCTGGACACGGGAATCGAACCCGAGACCTTTGGCTTAGTACGCCAATGCTCCACCCACTGAGCTACCCAGGAATCGTCATTTTTAACTATCTAGATGGAATAATCCTCACTAAAAGCATAAATTATAGCTTTGGCTATTTGATTCTTAAATATGCAATCCCCTACAATTATAATAATTGTACAGTTGGCAGCAATAAGCCAACTACCAAGTCTAAGGTGGCTGCGTTACCTGATAGCTCGTGATCTTAATCAAAATCACACATTTGCAGCCGACAATTTCCACACGTCCATAATAGACTCTGCCTTAAAATATAAGTGAAGAATGACCTTGAGCAAGGGATGATTCCTGAATAGCTCAGTGTTAGAGCATTGGCTTACTAAGCCAAAAGTCCAGGGTTCGATTACCGAGTCCAAGTTTCATTTTTCAGAATATTATACCTCTTTTTCCACACTGACCAAGAATCTAATCAGTCTCCTCTAGGCTTGTGGCAGTCTAATCTAACCACTTCGCCACGGGTATCATATAATCACAGTAGCGAAACGGACCAACACACACTATGGCCTTTGTTGGAAAACGTGTGTGAAGGCGTTCATTTTGAAAGTAGTAACTAATAAAAATTAATGTCCTGAAAAAAAACCTTGATGTTGTTGGTAAGTAAGAACAAAACCATTTAGCGGGAGCGGAGCGTATGTAGAAGATTACTGTAGGTTGGCACACCTGACTGACGAATCACGAGTTTTTTTTGTAGGTCAATGTGGCAAGTGAAAGGTGAATTAAATATTGTACTATATGAACTAGATGCTTGAAAGATGATATAATTTTTAAAACAATTCCTTCTATTGGTATATTTAACAACGGAGTGCTGGTGACAAAGGGCCCTATTTATAGTATTTTTTTTAGCACCGCATCTTACTAACTGTTCAGGCTATACGTCTATATCCTGATTACACTAATGGGTTAGGGATTTAGAAGGTTTAATTTAGATTAAATGCACCCGCATTTGCGTGGAGGTAGATTGGAAAACCACCCTCAGTGAAACTGACCGGGATTGAATCCCGACCTCCCAGTCTCCGGCAGTCTATTCCAACAAGAGCTTAGCGCGTTAGACCACACGGCCACCGAAGCGGATGGTATAGTCTAATTTCAGGAGTTAACCAATCTTTTAGTACACGATGACAAGCAGTTCAGGTTAAGTGGAAGGAAACCAAAATAAAGAAAGGTAATTTTGTAATGTTTTATAACAGAAAATATCTTTAGGTCAAAATAAATTAAATGTTGCTTCTGTAGGAATTCTTAGTTTAATTTTGTTACACAAAATAATGTCATTTATTATTGAATATTACTCGTGAAAAAAGGGGCATTTGACTAAAAAACGTTCTGGTAAAATTTGGCAAAGCCCATTATAAAACTTCAATAGTTAATTGAAACGTGCTTCGGTGGTTGAGTGGTCTAACGCGCTACTCTCGCAGTAGACTAGACCGTCAATGACTGGAAGATCGAAGTTCTAATCTTGGTCGGGCGTACTGAGGGTGGTTTTTCCAAAATGGTTTTTCACTTTCCCTCCTCGAAAATGCAGATACACTTCCTATAAATATAACCTCCGTAATCCCTAAAGCCATTGCCGTAATTATTACAAAATTGTGTAACCGTAACGGGTAGTAAGACATGGGGATAAAAAGGAAACGGTTGAGATTACATTTTGTAGTTTTTTTAACTAAACGTATCTACAGTTTTTTGTTATAAAATTATAAAAAACCACCCAAAATCACAAAAAAACAGACCTGAGCCCACGGTCTCTTCCACTCCACGTTAAGGTAAAATGGGGACTGGCTGACCTCCAAAACTCGACTATATATACTGTCATTAATCTAAGGGGGTAGGAATTGTGAGGATAATTTAGAGGAAGGGCACTCGAAAAAAAAAGTATGAAAATAGAGTGAAAAAATTGTAGTGATAATTCTCGTTTGGAAGACCAACATTATTTTGGTAGTCAACATATACAGCCTCTCACTATACTATAAATTATATTATCGTTGCTATTATATAATAATTGATATCTATAATAATAAAGAGAAGTGTATGTCTGTGTGTGTGTGTGTGGGTGTTTGTGTGCTAAGACCAGCCAAATCTACGGCACGCAGAGATATGACATTTTTAGCATAAGTGGACGGAAGGGGGTCCAAATGCACCTCGAAGCCGTATTTATAAATTTCTGATTAGTTTTTAATTAGGCTATTTTAACAAATTTTTGAATAAAATATTATTAATCTTGTCTAGAATTACGTTTCAGAGATAACTGTGATAAAAATATGTCACATCCTCTTCGGGAAAAAAAAGTGTATGAAATCGACCGTAATTCTAAATCACTTTTGAGGGCTGGGGGGGG
>CABFWO010001370.1:118376-140103 GCA_902155825.1 Timema genevievae
AGTACAGTACTCGAGCGAGTGTTTGATACCATAGATGGAGTGAGCACCTGACTGAGATATGTGCGTGCGTGTATGTGTGTGTGTGTGTGTGTGTGAGTGTGTGAGTGAGTGAGTGAGTGAGTGCGTACAATGCCGGTGAAGAAGGCGAGGCTCCGTTGACCTCGCTTGATATTCAGGTCTCGTACCGGTAGGAAACAGACGGACCACGGTGATGAGATGGCGAGATGAAGGAAAACGACTGTGTTGGGGGAGGGGGAAGGGGGGAAAGGCTGGAGGGGATTATGGGAGGTCTGAATTTAAGGGGTGCTTCCCTCACGCCAGCAGGGGAGACCAACAGGTTAGAGTATCAGTGATCCACCATATCTGATGGCGTGGGACAGGAAGTACGCCCTGATTTTTGTGGTAGTGGACCTGTTATGGGTGGTCCTATTTCGTACCACAATCCTATTGTATCGTAATATTTTGATAGGATAAAAGGCCTTTAAAAATGAACTTCCTACTGCTGTTCTGTAAGGCCTTTTATCTTTGAAAAAATACTACAGTAGGTAGGACTAATCTAGGGGATAAGGCCTTCCAAAACGGTCTTTCTACCAAAATCAGGCTATACCATTAGTTCCCATGTCAACTAAATATTATACAATATTTCATCCATGTATTGAACGAACAGTCATTTACCTGGTAATAAGATATTTTTAAAAATAAAATTATATATTTTACAGAGGATGGTTGGTGTCGGTGTTAGTATTATTTAATGAGGCTATACCAGTATTAAGTCTACCACCCACCTCGGTGGCGTAGTTGTCTAACGCGCTAGTCGTGTTGAGCTCAACTGGCGAGGAAGGGGAGATCGAGGTTCTAATCTCGGTCGGGTGAGCTGGGGGGGGTTTATCCTAAATGGCTTTCCACTCCCCCTCCACGAAAATGCGGGTTCACTTCCTGTATATTCAACCTTCCCAATTCCAAACCCATTAGTGTAATTAGTACTTAAGCGTATAACCCAAACGGGTAGTAAGACGCGGTGCTAAATAATAATAATAAAATTAAGTCTACCCCCTTTTAGTAACCATTTAACTAACTACAGCCTGCTTCGGTGGCCACATGGTCTGACGCACTACTTTCGTGTTGGACTAGAATGACGATGACGGGGAGATTGGGGTTCGATCCCTGTCTGGCACACTGAGAGTGGTTTTTCCTAAATGGTTTTCCACTCTCTCTTTCCCCCCTCCACGCAAATGTAGGTGCATTTCCTATAAATTAAACTTCCTAATTCCTACCACATTAGTGTAATTAGTACATAGGCTTATAGCTCGAACAGATGGTAAGATGTGGTGCTAAAAAAAACTGTCTACACCTACACACTTCAACTGGCGAATAGTCTCAGGCGTCACATTTGCAATAAACTGGTCTGCAGATGGCGGAGAGATTGGGGTTTAAGTCCCAGTCGGATGATGATGATCTGGGAATGGATTTTCCTAAATAATGTTTCACTCTATCGATTTCTCTCTACGCATATGTGGCCAGACTTCCTTTAAATTCAATCTATACTCAGTATATTGGCGATGGGGGTTGTATTGACGCGTAATACCCGAAGGGGAATTGAGCTCAAGTGACAAAAAAATTGTAAAAAAAAAACTAACCCGATTCCGTGGCAGCATGGTCTAACGCGCTAATCTTGCAGTAGAATAGACTGCCAATCATGGGGAGATCCAGTTTTGAATTTCGGTCGAATATACAAAGGGGAGTTTTTCCAAAATGGTTCTCCACTCTCTATTCATGGGATTGCAAGTACACTTCCTCTAAATATAACCTTTCTAATCCCCAAAATCGTTAACATATATTCCAAACGCATAGTAAGACGCGGTGCTAAAAAACTTAAATAAAGATTTTTTTTTTACTGCCTCGTTAGTAGGAGCTAACTCTGGCCACAGACCATTATACGTCACTGTATTTTATAGATTTGTATTTGATGGAGTTCAAAGCCTGGGCCTTTGGTTTACTGCACAAAGGTTTAGTGAATCAGGTTTTTCCTTGTAATGTTTGTAGAGTTTTGGCAGGAATCATTTTAGAAATGGAACTTTAATATTCATACAGAGCTGGATAGTTCCGTCGGTCGAGCAATGACACAAAAATCCAAAGAGATCCATGTTTATAATATCTATCTTGGGAATTTTTTATTATTTCATAAATGACCAAGATAATGATTAAATAACCCTCCGGTAACCATATAAACGTAAGACCTTCAAATTAATAAAGATAAATTGTCATCCAGACATTTTCCAGCCAATAAATTGGGTTAAAAACCAATTGGATCAATTTTAAACAAAATTAGATTTAAAAAAAAGGTCTATGGCAATCAAACTGTCCGTGGGAATCATATATCCCATGTTCTCCGAGGTTTGGTCATATAGCCAATTGGTCACATGCTAATAAAAAAAAGGCTTTCAGACCAACGAAGCAGCGCTCAGAAAAACAAACAACTACGCACTAATCAAACAGCCATATTCCACCCAAACGGCTCCCGAGTCGAAGTTAGCTGCGTTATTTGATAGCTTGTCATATTAATTGATCGCTTATATGAAGCGGACGATCTACACACGTCCATCACAGACTCTGCCTTAGAATATGAGTGAAGAATTACCCTGGACACGGGACGTGGTTATATCACTGGCGTACTAAGCCAAGGATTCCCGTTTCGATTCCCATGTAGAGGTGTCATTTTTTAAATTTAAAGAAAAATACATTTTTCTAACTAATATGCCAACCAAATAGCCATATGTGGGCCACACCCTCTACATTAATTCGTTTTCATCTTTACCTCATTGGTGTGGATATCACGGACTGGTAAGTAAGACGTGGAGTACGGTGACAATAAATCTACAAGAATCAAATACAGTATTATTCCAAACGTCAATCAGTAACTTACCCCTTTAAGAGCCACGGCTTAAACAACATACCTTTCCCAGTTATTCATTTTAAAAAAAGGGGGGGAGGAGAGGGCATAGATTACCAGCCATATTGTAAAGTACAAATGGTCATTTCAAATTTTAACAAAGCCTTATTGGTAATCTAAACAAAGCAGCGATAAAAGAAACCAAACCTTTATTAAAGTCTATGAACTTTCATCAAAACCTGCTTTAATTTGTTTATCAGACTTACAATAATATATTGAAAAAAAAATTATATTTATAAAAATCAGTGGTGCATCTTGCGCCCCCTGAAATACTTCATGCACCCCTGATGGTAAGCGTACCCTGGGATTTAAAAAAATGTCTGCAGTGGCGGCTTGTGTCCTAATAAGCAGGTGAAGGGAATGGGTTAAGGGAGGTAATTCTTAGAGTATATTTCATATATAAATAAAACTATCCTATATTATGTTTGTGGGTGAGGAGGGGGATACAAAGTGGTTAGCAAATGAAGGATACGGGGGAAAAAGGGGGGGAATAGATTTTTAACTTAAACTGAGTAAGTGCTTACATCTGTTAGACATTCGTGATAGCTTTATAATGCACTTTCGATAGTAGTTTAAGGTAGTCTCTGTAATATTTAAATTAATTTAAAATAAATGGTGATGTGCACTGCACAGATTTTATCTCTCTCTCTAATATTAAAATAAAGACATTTACTAAAGATTAGTAATATTTGTGAAACGAAATAACATACATTATTGCAGTAACACTCCAACGAAGTTACCCAATTAAATAATATACACTGTTACAGAAACATTGAGCAAAGAGGAGCATCTCTCTCCACCAAAGAGCATAGCAATCAATTTCATATTACTAAGTACTCCATAATTTTTTTATTTATTTTTTGCTCATAGCTTAGAAGCTGTTGGTTTTATCAAAATATATTTCAAATTGAATATTTTTATTTTTAATAGTACTACCTACATCTCTACATTGATAAGTTATTTCTTATATCAAATAATTGCGGAGAAATGATCAAAATTTGTAATGTCTGTTCATGTATTTCAAAGTAATTTTCATGGGAAAATTAGAGTTGCCATTTTATTTGTAATTTTAATAGTGTCGATTTTAGGATAACCTCATGGGGTTTATTTTTTTAAACTGAAATATAAACTTTAAAAGAGGGGATACATCGATTGTATTCGTTTCATTTAAATTAATGATTTTATTTTTTCCCCCTAGAGATAAATGATTGAAAGTTTTTAAAAATCAAAAGTATTTAAAAAAAAAAAAGTTAGTTTCCATCTCACGTTGCGTACCACAGTTTGAGTAATACTAACCTGATGGAATGCATCTGTCATGGTAGTGTACATCCCTGGTCCACACGCAGCATCCATGCGTCTCTCCTCGGCGAAACGAAACGAGAGTCATCTGGATGTGACATAAAGGGTCACGTGGCTATACACCATCAAGAGTGTTCGTTTGTCTCTCACTCTCTCTCTCTCACACACACACACACACACACACACACACACACACACACGTGGTTTTTCGCGGTCCCTTGATGCTGACAAACATCTCTCTCGTATGTCACGAAGAAACACAGGTAAAACAGACGACGTAGAACGGACGACGTAAAAAAACAGTGACCCCGTTGGAGTAGCTTTTAAGATGACCCCACTTTTCCCATGGACTTCACAGCGGTTTCTGTCTACAAATGGTGTTTTTATTTGTAATGCCCTCGAGTTATTCAGTATTAAGTACGCCGCTTACTTGAAGGGATATAAAAATCCTCTTACTATAATGTTTCTTATGAAAATGGAAGTACCGGAACTTCAAAATTACTGAAACAATCCCAGTTATCCTTAACGGCGTTGCCTACTTGGAGATTTCGAGAATATTTTGTGAAGCGGGTTGCATCTTAACATGCACTTAAGCAGTATAAGCACTATCACACTAATTAGATTAAATATCCGCTTATTTTAAGTACTATAAAAGTAATTTTCATGGGAAAATAAGAATAGTCATTTTGTTTTTCCTGTTAAACAGTGCCTAAAAAATTTAATCAAAATTGTAAGTATGACGAATTTTGAGAAAATCTATTATTTATATTTTTGCCCTTCAGTAAACTGTCCTTAATTTTAGGGATGGATATTTAATTTCAAAATCTCCTTGGGGTTACTTTATGAAAGCCCTAGTTATCAAGTCTTAGCCCGATCAGTGAAATGACTTCGGCCCTAACCCGAGATGCAGACAGACAGACGGCATGCGTGAACTACATTTTTTGTTTCAAGGGGTCATGAAACGTTGATATTTATCAAAATATTGAGCTAGGTATTTTTGAAAATAACAATACTTCTTCTCTCTCTGAGGAATCGAGAAAAATTAAAAAAGATAAAGCAATTGTTTGTATAAAATTGAATCAGGTATATTTGCGATTCCTTTGATCTAGAACATTTTTTTGAATTCAAAGCATCCAAGAAATCGAATAATTGAGAGACCCACACTTAAATAATAATATACATAGGCCTATATATTTAAATTTTTGAATATATGCATTTATAAAAAGCTCACCTCCCCAACTCAATCTAGTAACCACTCTAATTTCTATATTTGTGGATTCGGGAAAATATCAGCTTTGAGATTAGAACAAATTATACAATATATTTTAATATTCCATTTTAGAATTTGTATTTGTTTTGTAGCTATTAACTACTTTTCACTGAGTCTTCTCCAATACAGAGAATTCACTTAACAACCTAACCCCAGACCATTAATTTAACACTTAACTCGATGTATGAATACTATAATTAATGCATTATAAAAAATTAAGCTATTATTTTTATTTATTCCATTTTATATTTCTTCATATGTTCTCTATTATTTCCAAGATATTGAGAGATTTGTGTGCAAGATTCTGATTAGTAAAATAGAAGGCAAGTCCAAATTCTAGTAATTATATCATATAAGTACTAGAATGTAGACTTATAATTTATTTTACCAACACGAATCTCTAATAAAGACCTCAATAGTACCAACAAATCCTGACTCTCAAATTCAAATCAATATATATGCTACTGTGAATGAGCTGAATGTGATGAATTTGTACAGTCACCGGTGACTGTTCAAAACCACTGGTTCACTTGGGGAATGTAAAAAAGTATTTTCTATTTCACATACTCGCCGAATATTTTACAAAATAGTCGGAGAGTTTATAAAATTACCATCAATCTCCAGTGAATGTTAATAAGTCACATCAAGATTAGGTTTGGTTAGGTTAGTTTAGACAAGTTATGTTAGTTTATTTTAGCTTAGGTTAGCCTAGAATAGGTTAGTTTAGTTTGTATTTATGTTCTACACTTATATATACATAAGTTACACTAACTATTTGATAAAATCACCGGTGAATTTAGATAATACAGTTCATGTTTCAAACTTTCACCAAACTGCATTGGGAAATTTATAAAATCACTGGTAAATTTAGATAAATCCTATTATTTGTTAAATAAACCATCGCTTTCGGTGATTCTATACATTCAATGGTTATTTTACAAAATTACCAGTTCAGTACATTCGGTGGCCACGTGGTCTAACACGCTACTCTCACAATAGACTAGACTGCCGATGACGGGGAGATCAGGGTTCGAATCTTATTCAGGAGTACTAAGGGTGGTTTTCCCGAAAATGGTTTTCCACTCTCCCTCCGCGCAAATGCAGGTACACTTCCTAAAAATATAACCTCTCTAATCCCTAAAACCATTAGCGTAATGAGCACATAAGCTTGTAACAGGAACGGGTAGTAAGATGCGGTGCAAAAATAGTAAATAAATAGTTTAATCATTTTCTTTGAAACTATAATGGTGCTTTGGTTGTTTTATAATATGGCCTGATATACATCCAGGCTATCAGAATGTAATTTACACTAATAGAGCAGGGCCTAGGAAGGCTGAATTTGTATAAAATGTGCTCACCTTTTCGTGGAAGGAGAATGGAAAAACCATTCAGGAAAACCTTTTCAGAATACCTGACCAGGATTAAAAACCTGACCTCTCCATCACTGGCAAGTCATACTAGATTAGCCTTTCATTTATACCACGTGGCCTTTGGTTCGAATAGTATTAAAATAATTTACCAGATGGCTTAAAACTGTGTTGTGTCTTGGTGTGTTGCCATATTTTAAAACTGTACCTGTGATATGTTCTTATCAATCGGTAGAACTCTTATTGATCAGGTATAAACGGAAATAAATTCCCATTTAAGATATAAAATAAGTGCCTATTTGTGATTGTTCAAATGGGAAGCACATATCACAGGTATAGTTTTAAAAAAAACTCTGCTTACCTTGGCAACACACCGAGACACGCCAATGATTGGAATAACATTTTCTTCGACACTCCCAAAAGTTACTACGGTCCAATTTTCATAGTAAGGGTCTTATGTGACAGCTAGAAACGATACCAAAATCTACTTTCACGTATTCATACGTCAAGTCACGTGATCCGCAGCTTTAACTTTTGATGGATATTATCGTATGCAAGTATAGTACTCAATCCGAAGGTTGGTTGGATCCTCAACAGTTTCACAGTCAGCTGTAAAGCCTAGGCAGCACTCAAGAGGCGTACTAGAGAAATGAGGGTTGAGGTAATTTCTAGTTTCTTTCTTCACGAATTCAGACGGTACTATTAACATCAGTTTGCCAACCCGCCAACTGACCCATCAAGCAACACCTTCAAGACCGATACAAACAGAATGCTAAGCTATGCTGTACTGTGCTGTGCTAAGACTTTGTAGGTTTAGTTTCACACTCATTGCTAAGTTAAGCTAAGCTAAGCAATGGCCCCTCTTTCCCCTCCCGAATTCAGTGTTGTTTCTTTCTGGTCTGCTCCAGTGAAGTTTAGTTATGATGGCGTTCTCCAAAATGTCTTGTTTGAGTTCAGATGATAGTACTGAGGAAGAGAATACGCTGCTATTAGCAGTTGTTTTGGAAGATGAAGACATTTTAGGAGGTAGAAGTTTGACTTGTTCAATTAACGCTTCCATTTTAATATAAAAACCTTTATTAAATATAAAACCTAAATAGAATATTACTTAAACACACGTGAAACAAACTGAAAACAAAACTTCAACACTTCTTTAGTTATTTTCACCAAACCAGAATTGAATCTGTTCAACACGGAGCCCAAGCTGAGATATGTGCATGCGTAACGTAAGATGGCTCAAGATGAGAGATGAAAAAACTACCCGGCCAGCAATCGGAAAAAACATAGTGCTGCGTAGCAAGGCATAGCTCAGCTTAGCTTAGCTTTATGAGTGTACCAACCTTCACTCCATTCATTACAGGGACTGGCTCTATATTGAATGTTATTACAAGTATTGTTCATACGTCTGCCACTTTCATATTTGTCAGAGCCATCGGTGAGACTGAGATAAATGAAAATATCAACGTACTCTAGCCCATGCCAGAATATATAGTGCATTGTAAAAAACTCTGACTAGAGATGACAACGATATTATAAATGTCTATTAAGTAGTTTTAGTAAAAGAAAAGTAAAATTTTATAAATTTTGACCTCAAAATGAATATATTTTCTAAAAGGGTCGTCCTATGATAACTGAACTTTAGATCTACTACAATGCATTTATTATTCATGAATTGCAACTCTGCCTTTTGTTGACATATGATGTCAATTATGACGTCTGGTAGATTTTGGTCAGCGTCAGTTATCTTACTATCGTTTTTATTATACTGTTTTAAGGCGATTGACTCTTTTCATTTGGCGTAGAAATGGAGAGCCATGGGAATAAACGGTTATCTTCAAGATTTTTTATTGTTTTGCAATACTCTTTTCGGAAATGGTTTGTTCAAGAATAGAAGTGTGTTGAATAAGTTATACTTTTTATATACTCCTCTAAAATTTTAACAGTGATCAAATATAGGTAAAATGTATATTTTTCAATAGAAGACTGCCGGCTTCATAACAAAAAATAAGAAAATGTAACAATTAATAAACATCGATACATTATCTTAAAAGGGGTGTTGGAAGTATTAACATAAAAATTTCACTCCTTCTCAAAAAAAATTATATTTCCAAACGTATGATTTTTCCGCAAGACCTGTCCGGTAGCTAGCGCCATCTACGGTTTCCATGATCTGTTTGTTCTTGTTGGCATGGAAGGATACTTTTGTCGGTTGTGAAGCCACGCCACGCCTTTCACCCTCCCACCCACCATTCCACAAAATAGGTTCTAGATATGCACTCGACAGGGCCAAGGGCCTTAAAGTTTCTTCAAGACGCGTGTAAGTTATACTCGTATAATTGATGATGTAATTAATCTGTGCTGCCCACATGTGTTTGTCTGCCACCCGCCCGTATGTATCGGGAAGGTTACTTAAGTCCTGGTTCGGTTACCCTGGAGTTCTTGGTCCTTATAAGGGTGTGCTAGATGTGTGTGTGTATGGTGTAGAGTTCCCTAGCTTATATATACATTCATGTACAATACATTATGTTCCAATAAAAAGGTGGTAGGGTGGCACCTTGGAAACGAGTGTTTATTAAATTAGAAACAGCCGATTTTAATTAGAAAGAATTTATCTAACAGCTAGAAAATGTACTAGATCTTATTTACGTGTTCATACTTTAAGTCAAGATATATTTAGATATCATTTTTGATAAATATTTTCAACAACTATAAAATAACACTATAAAAATGGTAAAATGTTATCAATTTTAGCCGCGAAGAAATAAGTTTCTATTTTCCTAAAAATAAATACCTTTTCTATTAAAATTGAATTATAACTTATTTTCAATGAACAGTATTACTTTCAGCATCTGGAGCTTACACTTATGTAAGTATAAGGTGTGAGTAAGAGGAATAATAAGGAAATGCAACAGAATTCTTAATTTACGGGAACATTGGGAAACCAATATGGAAATGACAAGGTAGAAAAATCACTCCTAGTGGACCCAGCCAGTAATCAAACCTAATCACGACCTCTCGGGTCAAAGTTGAGCACATTATTTACCCAAAGTTGGTGGACCTGTGGCCTAAGGCGTTAGACTAACGTTGCCTTTAGTTGCCGGCTTAAAACGGAGTTTGAAGCTCAAATATAATCTGGATTCACTGGAGTTGGTGAGGGGCTCTCCTAATGGGGAATAGCTTTCCTATTCTCTTTCCAAACTAATGTGGGTGTCTTCTCTCTAAAATACTTTCATTTTCATCTCACCTGGTTGCCCAAGTACCCTGATATATAACAGCTCCCGATTACTTCCTCTAGGGCAGACGTAGACGCATATGGGCATGCTCTAATGCACCCTGAAGAGGAGCAGGAGAACAAATCCCACCATGTACCAACCGATTGGTCACGCCATGATGTTCAACTGGACTTGTATACGTGGGTTGCTGCATTTCTTGAAAGTTTCTGAAACAAGACAAATATATATTATTAGTAGTAAGGGAAATTAAATGTTGCAAATCGAACAAGGGTTTCTAGAGATATGTGCGGAGGCACTATTCTATGGTGGGAGGGGGTCATCCTCCTTCTGAACACTGTTTTTACACATCTCGATTATCCAAGCAGGTCTTTGGGATGTCTGTGGCACCCGCCAGGCTCAATGAATGACGTAGATCCCAAGCATATGGATAATAAGATTGGATTGGGATACTTGAAGTCTAAAGTAAGTGTTGGTAAATCTAGCGCCATAATCGAGTTGAAACGACGCATCACTGAAGAGATTTAAGATATGTACATTTTCGCGTCACTATTATAATCATGTATATGTTATCATCGGGGCCCCTTAAAACGAATGATAGGCCTACGACGTAATCAAAGTAAGTTTTCACACCTTATGGCTCAGTCCATGGGAAAAAAAAATTGTTACTCTTGGTGGGAGGTAATTGAGATCCACTGGTTTAATGCGTCACTTTCGAATGGACCAGACCGCCGATGACGGGGAGATAATTACTCCAATGGGGTAAGGATGTGAAAGGGAGCATTTTAGAGGTGAGCTATCCACATTTCCCTCAAAGTACATTGGGAACAAATTTAGGAAACTCCCTTCAGTAGACCCGACCGGTATTCGAACCCCGATCTCCTAGTCTTCGTCAGGCCAGTCTAGCACGAGAGCGATACGTTAGAGGCTATTCGGCCACTGTAGTGGGTGACCATTTTTTTAAAATTTGGTTTAGCATCCATTCGGGCTATACATCTATATACTATATACTAATTACAATAATGTGTAATAATGATGACAGTTGAATTTAAAGGAAGTGTACCCGCATTTGCGTGGAGGAAGAGTGAAAAACATTCGGGAAATAAAGCTTAATACACCTGACCTAAATTGAACCCTAATCTCCCCGTCTTAGGCAGTCTAACCTATTGTGAGAGAAGCGTCTTAGGCCATGTGGCCACCCCGAAGTGGGAGACCTCGTGTTCATTCTCGTGATATTCCTAACGTAGACTTCGCGCAGTGGATGCACTAGTGATTATGTTAATGAGACGGTGGGACGGCCCCACGAGCCAAACAATACCTCCAGCCGAAAGCGCTTTATTTGGACCGAACCAACTTACAAAATGTTCTGTATCAAAGAGAGCTCATTCCTTCTGTGGCTTGCACGGATACAGTGTTGGACGTTGTTCATTTCCGTGTAAGGTCATATATAATTGCATATACCTATAAACAGCTAGAGCAATCAAAGTTAGATGTAAGCATTTTGTGACCTTTCAATGTCTATATGTGTCTTGTGTTAAACAGACCGCCAAATAAATCTACTTCTTTGATTATAACATAAGTAATCCTTGTTTTAGCCTTACTACTTAAAAACATACCACTCTGGGCGAATAATTGATAGTCCTTGTGTTATACATACAATCAAATAAACCTACACGTTTGATTATACCATTAATAACACCTTTGTTAAAAAAAATCCCAAAAAAACCTATTATAAACTACAATTACGTATGGATATTAATAAAATCAGAAATAAACTAAAATAAAATTTTACTATAATAGTACAGGGACCAATCCAGACTACTGGACTACAGACTAATGCAATCCTTTCCAGCTTTAACGTAATTTCCAATCAGGAATGCAGGAACCAAACATGCCAAGAGGACACAAAATTCAATGCCTACATTATCTTCTCATCCCGACAAACTGTGTATTTAAAAATTATATGTTTGAGTATTTTTGCATTTATAAAATATCGATAGTATTTAAGAATGTACTTAATCAAGATATATGCTTAAAAATTACTCTAAAATCTCTAAAGTTTACTAAAAATTTATACAAACTAAGAAAATATGACCCAAAAATCTATATTTAAAAAAATGAAAAGATAATGACGTAGAAAAATAAATTCCATAACCAGAGGATCACGAACATAATTTATGTACACATGATTATTGTCTGTGATTTAAAAAAAAAGTTGACATATCATTAAAATACGGGTCTTGCATATAAGATAGGGTTACATTGTAATCCATCAAGGTAAGACTGCTACCTTTCAAGATAAATAGAGTGTACCTTTATATTATATGTCGAGTGAACAAATTACTTGTAGGATAACTAAGCTTAAAGTTACTAAACATATGGGCTATCAACCGTAGCCAGTACTTTAGTAGAGATAACATTTCCTAGCTTTTCAAGGTTTCATCCATCTAGTAATTGTGTGGGTGTCAGGGAAATTATACCCGTGTAATTTATACACTCTTCCGTTCAGATTGAATCGTTTCCATCATGGCGGCGTTCCTTGTTGTGCCCCACACACTTATCCTATAATATTAAAATAACCATCAGATAAGATTTGTCAACACCTTTAAGTGAGAACATGTTTATACACGGATACATGTGTACATTCCAATTTTTAATAGGAGGGGACTTTTAGATAATACAAACCTATTTTTTGCGGCCAAGAGTTATAACAGTTTTAATATTATTAGTGCTGCTACCAGCTCCCTTTAAACAAGGTCAAAGACATAATTCTCGCAACAGACTAGGCTGCCTATAACGGGGAGGTTAGGGTTTTAAACCCAGTCGGTTGTACTAAGGGTGGTTTTTCTTAAGGCCCTTGGCCCTGTCGAGTGCAAGTCTAAAACCTATTTTATGGGATGGTGAAAGTCATGGCGTGGCTTCACAATCAACCAAAGTATCCTTCCGCGCCAACGAAAAAAGATGGATCACATAAATCGTAGATGGCGCTAGCTACCGGACAGGTCTTGTGGAAAAATCATACGTTTGAAAATATCAGTTTTCTCGAAAACGAGTGAAATGTTTATGTAAATATTTTCAATGCCTCTTCTAAAATAATGTATCGATGTTTATTAATTGTTATATTTTCTTATTTTTTGCTAAGAAGCCGACAGTTCTCCTTTGAAAAAAATGTAAATGTTATCAATATTTAATAACTATTAAAATTATCGAGGAGGTGTGTATATAAAAAGTAAAACTTAATAAACATGCTTCTATTCTTGAACAAACCATTTCCGAAAATAAAACTGCAAAATAATAAAAATTCTTGAAGATAACCATTTGTTACCATGGCTTTGCATTTCTACGCCAAATGTAAAGGCCCAATCGCCTTATATGGAATTCCAATCTTTCTCCACGCAAATGCGAGTACACTTCTTATAAATTTGTCCTTATTAATTCCTAGCACATTAGCTTAATTATTGCACATGAATATGGCCCGAACGAGCAGTAAGACGAGATGCTATAAAAAAAAGGTGTTTTTAAAGTATTATTACTATATATCTGAAGTTACAGGTTTAGAACACAGGACATAACGTATTAATACGTGAAAGTATATCTAGTTTTTTTAAGCTGTTGAATAAGACCCTTTCTATAAAAACTTAACCTAAGTATTATTATTTATTTTTATCAACATATCTTACTACCTGTCAGGCTAAACTCATATATTATGATCACTTTAATAAGGTGGAGATCATTTTAGAATTATTCTTCCTGCATTTCAGGAAAAATAATTGGAAAACATTTATGGGAAAAACACCCTGAATTTACCGAACCTGATATCTACGTCATCAGCGGGCCAGTATAACACGAGAATGACGCCTTAGACCATTTGGCCACTAAAATTGGTAAATGAACCGTAGATGCGTGGTAAAACATGTATGTAACCGATATAATTTAAGATGGGTAGTGAACTAGATAATCTGATAATAACTTATTAAATATATTTAATGTGTACTTAATGAACCAATTGAATATAATATTAGCCTATCTGTATCGGTGAGTACGTCTTTTCTAGCTTTCCAGAGATGGGGAGGTTGGTGTTCGAATCTCAGCCGAGTGTAACGAGGGTAGTTTTTTTTCATAAGTCCTTTTCAACTCTACCTCCACGCGAATTCGGGTAGATTGCCTCTTGATACAACCCTATTCAGCCATATCCCATTAGCGTAATTAAAATGTGCACAACCGTGGGATGGAAATATAATATACAGATCTCAACACACTGACTTAATTCCAAAACATACACAGCACCCATTCCCTCCCTACTGAGTTAATTAATCACTGTTATAAAGAGAGCTGTGGAGTTTCAAAAGCAATTTTTGGTGTAGTCATAGTCGGTAAAAATGTACAGATTCCAGCTCCAGCTTCAAAATATTTTAAAAAAATATTATAACAATATAATATGATAACTATATAATTTTAATGATTTTTTTTACTTTCTCTCAACTCCTCGAAGAGAGAAGTAGGCCTATATATTATGATCCTTAAAAAAAATTAACTTGAGATTTTGATAAATGTAGACGTTTAATCACCACCTAAACAAAACAAAGTTGTTTTTGCAATGCCATCTGTCTGTCTGTCTGCCTGCCTGTACCTCGTACTAGAATAGAACCATGAGATAATACTTTAACACCTGATATATTACATATATTTTTTAATAATTTCGATAATTTTGAATGTCAATATGTAACCTTTAAGCCTATAATTTTGTTGATAAATTATTGATACCCCTTTCATAGCCTATAATTAGCGAGAATTCAAATATGATTACTTCCAAACAATCAAAGATTGAAAAGCTAAAAATAATAAATTTGTAAAATAACAGGTAGTAATTTCAAGTATAAATATGTTGCTAAATTATGACTGAACACAAAATCACTTTCCATTGAAATAATATATGGTTTTTACTGACATTGTATACAGAACAAAAGATCGGTTTTGCTTATATAAACGCGCGTATATCACTGTTTGATACGTTGTTAATAATCACATGGGTTTCAATCACAAGAAACTTGCTATACTCAACGTACGGTGTTGTAAATATTTCATTTGTCTCTCTTTTACTTTTCTTACTGTTAACCTTTCTCTCATTCCAGTTCTGCAAAATATAATTGGATGGATTGAACCGTGATCTCATGCTACAATGTTATTACGAATATGCAAGCCAATTTACTCTTCACCATCACGGATACCAATTTACTTGTATTTCTTTAACTTCAGTTAAGTAATGAACAACTTTTTCTCTCCTCCCTATTTTAATGTCACGTTTTATTTTCTAATTCGCAGGCAAAGTTTGCAATATTTATCGGGAACATTAATTAACATTTTTAACTTGAAGTGGAGCCTTGAATATATTTCTATCATAAACCAATTTTTCCTAGAAAAACCTTTTCTGACAGATATAAAAGTTATTTTATCAATTTATCTTACAAGATATTCAAGTTATACGAATATATGATAATTACTCTAATGATGTAGGGATGAGGACGGAAACATTTTAGAGGTAATAGAACCGCATTTGTCTAGAAGGAGAGTGGGAAAACATTTAAAAACACCCTCAGTAGACCCGACCAGGATTCGAGATCCGTTATCCCTCTCATCACGATTGTGATGCCTGCTTATAGAAAAGTTACTAGATCTACTTTCACGTGTTCATACGTCAGTTTATGTGATCTTCAGCTGTGGCGATTTATATATATCATCAATATCCCTAAAATAACACTAATAATATACGAGTAGTAACATGTTATTTATGTTGGCTGAAAAATGTATTCTTATTCTTATTAAAGGCCTTTTTGATATTTATTAGACTGCAGAGTAGTCTTAGTGGTAGATATTCACTTTCTTTTTAAACTGACATTTTTAAGTTGTAAAACAACTTTCTTGTGCACCTCTTGGACTAGTGCCTTATGTTGGAACGCCCTGAGAATTTAAGGGTTTATGAAGCCATCGATTAAGGGGCAGAAACTAGTTAATTTAAATTAACTTCACTTCTTTGTTAATTTTACTAACATATTATTTAAACTATATGATGAAAATATAAAAGTTTTATTCCATTAATAAGCTACATTATTAATATCCTTAAAAAATCTTGAAAGCTTTAAGATGAGGATGTAGGGAGTGGGATAAAATGCCAGTGTTTTTGCAGTTTTTATAGCAAAACATTTTAAGGCAAAATAAATAATATATTTCCTCCATACAAACATATAGTTTAGTTTTCTTCACAGGTAGACCTTAACAATTCTTGAATATCTGTTAAGGGTGTCCTGAAATTTACTGACAACTTTTTCTCTTCATTTAAAAATGTTTATCGGGGGACCTGATGGTCTAGGGGTAAGGTGTCAGAATTCTGTACTGAGGGTCCGGCGTTCAATCCTTGGTTCCGGCACAGATTTATCTGATTGCCAAACCCTTCCTTCACCTCTGACAAGATGTGTATTAATCACATCTTGTGAATGTGTGGAGTACCAGGCCTCCACCGTGGTTCGGATTCCACGTTAAACTGTAGGTCCTCCATTTCATCTCACAATCACCCTTTCAATTCACATTAGCGTAAGTGCATATAACCCGAACGGGTAGTAAGACGTGGTAATAATAATAATAATAATAATAATAATAATAATAATAATAATAATAATAAAAATAATAAAATTGTTATCATCTAATGCCTCTATACTCGTGACAGAAATTCAACAACTATTGAAGAAAATTAAACTTTATATTTCTAGTGGATAGATATTTTATTTATTTTGGTCAAATTAATGTTTTGTCATAAAAAACTGTAAGAAACATTGCTCTTTTCTCTCGTTCCCTACGTCCCCACTTTAAAAGTGTCAAATCCGAAAAATTGTTTTGCACCAGTGCTGTAACAACGAGAAGACATGCTCTTATAAAAGTGATATCATTTAGTGAAAAAGGGGGGTGGGGTCTAAGTGTTGGGAATATGGGACAAAATTTTCCCTCTCCCCCCCCACACACACCTCCATCGTGATGGAGACATTATCCATTGCTACACAAAAACTAAAATGATAAAAAGTTAGCTCACTCACATCCGTGAAATATTTTCAGAACATGATATCTATTTATTGATTCTCTTTTTTAATTTTAACGTTCAACACAAATGCAATTCATGGCTTAATTTTAGAGCTAGAGAGATGAGAAAGGTTGTTTTTAACTAATACAGAGAGACTGGGAAAAATTACTTGTGTCAAAACAATCCCATTCCACTCATCACAAATTTTATATCTTTGAAAATGTGGGATAAAAAAACAAAGTTTTCTTATTAATTGTATACAAGCTCATATTTTTTTCCAATTAGAAAATGTGTCTATGCGTTAGTCACGTGTGTAGTCTTAAATGTATTATAAATGTTGAGCTAGTTTGACTCAAACCAGCGGATACACAGTCAAAGGCATCTGTTTCATTTTGTTAAGTTTGCTGGTAACGAAGAGGTTGGGGTTAGAATCCTGGTCGGGTTAAGGCCTTTATGAGAAGTATTTTTTCCTCTTAAGTTTTTTCACATAACTGTGAATAGTTTTTCTTTAAACTTTAACTTACTCGTCCCTATCCTTTTTAATGTAAAATTCGGATAGCTTGGGTGTGTAGTAGGACAAAGTGAGTAAATATTAAAATTTAGTTGGTAAATCTATGTGTTGGTAAACTTGTGAGCTTTGAGAGTTCAAGTTAAAGTACGATGGAAGGAAACCCGTTATAAGGACAGTATTTTTACCATTTTTCTTAAAGCAAACGACATTTTTAGTCAGATAAAATTAAATATTACTCAAGTAGATAGGTGAATTACGTTTAGTTTAACGACGTTGCCCACTTGGAGATTCCGAAACAATTTTCAAAGCGGGCTGCGTCTTAACTGGCGTAACTAAGAACTATCACACTTAGACGTCACTGTATTAAATATTAATAGAGGGTGGGAAAATGAGCATTTAGCCCTATGAGATCTCTAATTTGCGATGCTGATACCACTTCCCCTCTTCCTCAGTCGAGTATAAACACTCACTATAGGCTATTAATTTTGCCTGAACGTCATTGACTATCATTTCAAACCTACCATTTCCTTGTTTACTATTCTAGATATACATGTTTCCATAGACACATTTTTAATCTACATCCCAGAAGTAAGATGCCTACAGTTCATTTTAGCGAGAAAACCAAATAGTCTGCCTGATCTGCTGGCAATTTTAAAAGAATGCGTTTTCACAATAAACTACTTTGAGATTTTTAAAAAAATATTTGTGACGATATAAGACTTTTTTTTAAACTTAACTAAGGAATTTTTTGCTTGTTTCAACGTTATATTTTTTTAACTCAGCGAATAAAACCTAAATACATAAAGGCGATTGGCCCTTTTCATTTGGCGTGGAAATACAGAATCATGGGAACAAACGGTTACCTTCAAGAATTGTTATTGTTTTGCAATTGTCTTTTCAGAAACGGTTTGTTCAAGAATAGAAGCATGTTGATTAAGTTATACTTTTTATATACACACCTCCTCTATTATTTTAACAGTAATCAAATATCGATAATATTGACATTTTTCAAAAGAAAACTGCCGGCTTCAAAACAAAATATAAGAAAATGTAACAATTAATAAACATCTATACATTATCTAAGAAGGGGTGTTGAAAATATTTACATAAAAATTTCATTCGTTCTTGAGAAAACCGATATTTCCAAACGTAAGATTTTTACACAAGACCTGTCCGGTAGCTAGCGCCATCTACAGTTTCCGTGATTCATTTGTTCTTGTTGGCACGGAAGGATACTTTGGTCGGTTGTGAAGCCACGCCACGTCTTTCACCCTCCCACCCACCATCCTACAAAATAGGTTTTAGACTTTCACTTGACAGGGCTAAGGGCCTTAATATGGGAAATCTTATTTGGACCTACAGTGACATCACAGGTAGGCAACGTCCTTAATTTTTTACATATTATAATCTTAGTATTTCTTGAATCACGTAATTTGATCAGAACTTTTTTTCTAATTTAAAATGTTTGTGATCTAATTCCGCGATGATAGACATATAATAAATAACTGATTAGAGTACTAAATGTAGAAAATTTTATTAAACATACCTGCTAGCGCAATATTTTATAAATTTTCCCCAAAAAAGATTTTTGCTACACAAGTATTTTGTAAGCACCTATTCTTTCGGGTAAAACTTATATTATGTATTAACAACGCTAAAGTGTCAGATACGAGGAAGTTGGGATTTAGAAGAAGTGTAGCCGCATTCGAGTGGAAAACCATTTTGAAAAAAAAATCGGCCATAGTATAAGCCTACCCGACTGGGATTCGAACCCCGATCTCTCTGTCATTGGCAGTCCAGTCTATTACGAAAGGGACGTCTAAGAACAGACAAACCCTGGAGTTTTTTTATTAAAACTGTAAAAATTACATTCTTTAGATCGAGTTCTATCACCCTAGCTTAAGCACCACAAATAAAAAAAAACAACCAATATAATCGGATGCCACTTGACCCCCTAACCCCTGCTTCCCCGACACCCCTTCCTTCCCAATCNCCGCCACCACCGTCTTCCATTTCACCTTTTGCTTTTCACATGGAAATGTAATTGGTCCGTTCGTCTGGTCCTGTGAACGATAAATATCGACTCTCAGAGGGTGTGGGCATTTGAAAAGCTTCGCCTTGGATGTGTGAGTGTGAGTGTGAGTGTGAGTGTGTGTGTGTGTGTTGGTGTGTGTGTGTGTGTGTGTGTGTGTGTGTGTGTGAAGCCATTAAATCGAAGCGGTCAAGGCAGTCTATAACGTGCGTGGGAAGAAAGCGATACTAGCGCCACTTTGACGAGTGGGTGGGGGATGAAGTTAGGAAATATTATTATCATTGACGTTGCCTACTTGTTTAATATCGAAGCTATTTTACGAAGCGGGTTGTATCTTAACGTGAAGAACTACTACACTCACACGCAAATGTACGAAATATAAAAAGAGAAAAGAAAATAAGTAATTCTCCCTGCGAGGTATCTTGTCTATTTATATTATTATTATTATTATTACTGTTATTACGAGGTGTTCTATCTTACGACATGTCAATTCCTTTTGTCAGTGTACTTAAACTGCCAGTGCGACCTGTCCTCTACCTCCTGCTTCATCTCCCAGAATGTTTTTCTTTCCTTGACGTCATCTAGTATTTGAATCCTCCTTCTTCCTAAGCTCCACTTTCCCTCAACCTGTCCTTCTATGACGTCATGCAGAAGAGAGTTCCTCCTAAGGATTTGTCCGATCCAGTTTGTCTTGTGCCGAAGAATCATATTCAAAATGGTTCTCTTATCACCCACTATTCTTAGGACTTCTTTATTTGGCCATCTGTCTGTCCACCTAATCTTCTTAAGTATTCTCCGGCACCACATTTCAAAGCTCTCCAAGAATTTCATTTCCATCTTCCTAGGAGTGCAAGTTTCTGCTCCATACAGTGCAACGCTCCAAATGTATCATTTCCTCCGTTTTATCCTTAGTTCCAAACTCAGCTTGCTGTTCAACACTAACTCTTCTGGTTGAAATATTCCTTATAAATGGCGATTCCTGACCTAATTTCTTTAGTTCAGTAGACATCCTTTGTCAACAGACTTCCCAGGTACTTAAACTCTTCGATGTTTTCCATATCTATGTGCTGATAGTACTTCTCCTCTTCCGCTGTTGAATATACACACTCACTCTACTATTTGTTCTTAGACAGTATTTACTTGCATATGATTACTCTCTTTTTCTTACTCTAGATATAGAGGCATATGCTTCCATGGACATTTTTAATCTACACACTGGCAGGTTGTTTTTTCGAATAAACCAAATCACCTGGGGTGTAGATGATCTAAAAAAAAATCATTTACAAAATACTACATAGCGATCAATAAAATATTTTTGTGAAAATATAAGACAATTATATAATTACTCTAGAATATATGGGTTTTGTTTCCATATGATATCTATGAAATTTGTAAATCTGTAACGTTAACTTACAGTTAGTTACAATTGAATCCATCCCGTTATAATGTTGATACGTAACTATAAAGAATTCATACCACCCGCTCAATAATTCCGACCCAAATAGAATCCCTACAATGGTACTATTCTCTGTTGTAGTCCCTGTAGGCTAATACGGAAAGATAATACGACAAAATATATTTCATACAGTACAATCTTCTGTAATATTACACTCATATTTGTTCAGGAACTTACCTTTGAAATCTTCTATCACTAGCCGCCACCAAAGCTGAACTACACCGTGCAGCCAATGTGAAGAATGGGCCGAGCTAGCGAAAGTCTACTGTAACCCCCCCTTTGATTTGATAGGTTCTTATTGCTATAAATAAAAGGTAGGTTAGTTACAAGAGAGTTTATTTTATTTTACAAACAACTTGCAGACATACGAGAGCGAGGCACTCTAGGAAAGTCGAGTGGCTGGCCGATAAAGGCCGAAGTAAACAATAAATAAAGGGGCAAGACCCCAAGTCTTTAAGAGAAAACAGGATGATTAATACCAACATAGACATAATTAAATTGACCCTCGCAGAAGGCGACTAACCTAGCAAGAAAGTTAAATAC
>CABFWO010001370.1:142324-160071 GCA_902155825.1 Timema genevievae
TTTTTTTATATAATTTAATTTTGTTCTAAATTTCAATCTTTAGTTTTTTCTAAGAAATAGTTAGTCCCGGGAGGTTTTGACTTGAGTCTGGAAGTCAAACTCTCGCGTTATGTAATTGTAAATTTCGTATTGTAACTTGTAATTGTTTGAGGAGCCCATCAGGCAAGAATATTTAATGTTTGTTTCATTTTGTGGATATCTTACTTCACTTCACTTTTGGTAGTTTAACTTCTCTATTGATGTTAAAATCTACGTAATTTTGTGTCTCTTAAAGACGACCTGTAATAAATGTAAACATGGGATGTTTACATTCTGCGCTTCACGTTATTATTTTCAGCATTATTCAGAATGATATAATGAGACCACTGTACTTTGCTTTATCTACGTTTATACTGAATAAACCATATTATTGTTATATTTTTAATTCTGCTTATATTTTCCTTTATGTAGAATCACCTTCTCCCTTTTATTTAATTGTGGTCGTTAAGTAGAAGGCAATGGAGACGGTGTAACAAATCAAACGTAAATATAAAACCTGGAAAATCCAGCTTGACTTTCCGCTGCTACGTCAAAGGTATACAATGTTCTTCAGAGCCCGTCTCACCTCACGGATGGCCCCTAGCTTAGATAGGTAATACAGCTTGAACCAGACGTTACATTGTGGTGCGGGTTTCTTTATTAAACATTATAAAACATTGGAATTAAAACCAATGAAACTATTTTACCTTATTCTAAAACTGTTGTTAAATAAATAATACACTTATATACATTTTCAGGTTCGATTGTTACTCACACGTCTTGGTGGCGTAGTTAGCTAACGCGCTAATTTTGTGTTGAATAGACTGTCTATGATGGGGAGTTCGAGGTTTGAATCTTGGTCGGGTGAACTGAGGTGGGTTTTTCCCTGAATGGTTTTCCACTGTTCCTCCACACAAATGTGGGTTAACTTCCTCTAAATTCAACCTTCTCAATTCTTAACCCATTAGCGTAATTAGTACTTAAGCATACAGCCCTAACGGGTAGTAAGATGCAGTGTTTTAATTTAATTTAATTTTAATTTGATTGTAATATGGGCTCTTAAGCTCGAGTCACACGTCCGACCAAATCTAAGCGCAGCACGGACAGTTGGCTTTGTTTGATTGGCTTAAGGGCTCCATCTGCTTGAAGAGAAGGGCTATCTAAATATTTACACTAATAGATAGGGATAAGTTATTAAGGTAGAATTTTAGAAGATATTTTTCTACATTTGTGTAGAAAAATATTGGGAAGCACTTTACGAAAAACCACCCGACCGGTATTCAAATTTTGGTCTTGTCAAGTCAGATGAGACTATTTTGATGTCTGGTCTGTTTTCTGAATGATGTGGGTCATTTTATATTAAAAATATATCTGTTAATCATTTTTTAAAGTAGGCTAGGCTATATGATTTATTATTTTTTAAATATAGTTTTGAATAGAAACAAATATATACATTTGTATCTATCTTGAAGAACATGAAATTAGGATTAGTTTATTGGTTTTTTAATTTTAAAATAAATACTTTTATTTTTGTTGTATTTGCTTAAATAATAGTAAAACAGCTCTGCGAAAATAAGTTTTGTTTCTAAAAATAAGGCTCTACTTAACAAAGCTATGTTTTTAAGGACAAAAAAAATTGATTTTTCAATAATAGACTATTATCTTAGTAATATGGATAAAATAAGCTCCTAAAAACAGTGTAAACCCGTTTCGTTAAACTTTTGAATAACACCCTGAGGCCATTACACAATCCTTGCAACATTTGTCATCTTGCGTCATAATAGTTTTTTTTAGGTATTTTATTGAGTTGATAAGTTTATTTGATTTCATTCATATACCATATACCTATGGCATGTTTTTTCATATGTGTATATAATAATCTCTGTATATTTAGAAAAAAGTTTTTAAATTTCATGCTCATAATTTCTATAATGTGAGGCTTACATTCCATTTTCAAGTGTTAACATTTTAATTAAAAACTGTAGTTCTTCCAAATCTTTCATCAACATGATGTCATCTTCTTCTCTCTATCTATAAAACAACTTCCCTGCCAAGGAACAAGACCCCCCCCCCCACACCACTCTCAATTCCTAAGATACTTGTCATCTTCCAGATTTAAACTCTGAGCCAACAGAAAAATGAAAAATTCCCTTCTATTAGCTGCAACATTTGAAAGTAGAGTGAGTGTGTAACTCGCAAACCAGCCACTCACTGGCGCCACTGATACTACGACTCAACAAACCTTCCTTCCATATCTCATCTCGTTATTTCTGTTTACTTTTGTGTGGTGGTTGGTAGTTATTGCTTTCGTTTCAAAAGCATACTAGTATACTCATTTAAGAAAAAGAAAAAAATCCTCGTCATTTTTTTTTTCTCCCCCTCAATTTCTTCTGTAAGAATGTTTGGAAAAATAGGAGAAAAAGTTTAGAGATATGATATATCATCGGACAATAATACACTGTCAACGAAATAAATGTGTTGCTCTGTTGCCAACTTTGTAACTATTACTAACAGAATGCTATGCCACATGTGAATGTAAACAATAAAAAATACTTGGAAACACAAAAAGTGTTTTATAAAAGAATAATAGTTTCTATCTTTTTACAAGAATTAATTCGCTTATATTAATATTATTACTATCCCTGCTTTTAAGTTTTGTTATAAAGCCTCGATAAAGACTGGAATCTTAATTTTTTTTGTTTTATATTATTGGTTGGTGTAGTCTATAAAATGTGTAAAAATATAAAGCGTGGTAGGAACTAAATAATTAATTTTTAAAAACTTTTGTTTTGGACCAATCTTGGGAGGGTTCAATCCTGGTCCATTTTGGTATTTTTTTAAAAATAACTATTGCGTAGGTAGATTTGTGTCAGTGTTTTTAGAAGCCTATCTGTGTAAAATAATGTATATTATATCAAATCACTACTATGCGCGAATTCTATTTTTATATTGTGAGAAGATTATTAAAGTTGTGCTTTAAACAAAATTTCTATAGAACAAGTAAAAACTTAAATTAGAAAGTATGAGAAAAACTTTTTCAAGTTTGATGCAGTCATTGCTAGGTTTGCATGAAAATTGAAAGATAAACGTGCACATGGACACGAGTTTCGTTAGCGAGGGGTCCAGAGGGGACATAACTACTCCCCCCCCTTAATATTCTGTTCAAAGGCACTGTAAAAGAAACAGTGAGTTATTTTGATAAGAAAATTAAAAATTTGGAGCAATGAATAAATGATCAAAGCAGGTTTTTTTTATTAATTAAAATCAAGGCCCGGATTTTGATGACCTAAAAATATTTTTTAAAATAACGAAAAATAACATAAAGGTTGCTACAAATTTTCAAAAAAATGGCCTAAAAATACATTAACAAAAAATAGTAATAAATGCACACTACTAAATCAAACACTTTTTTTTGCAAATGTAAACTAAAAATTATCCATGCAATGAAGTCTTTACCAACCTAAACTCTTGCTCTGCTAAATATAATATTGATTTACAAATACCTGTTTTGGGAGCAACAGCTACCCAGGAATGTGTATTTTACAACCATACAAGCAAAGAGAATACAAATCTAATGGCCTACATTATCTTCTCATTCCAACAGCTGTTGGGAAAATGTGTGCATTTTTAAATACCTATATTATCTAAAACCATACTTATTCAAAATAGATATGCCTTAAAATTACTCAAACATGCCTATAGTGACTAAAAAGTTTCTATAAATGCCTAAAAATTAGTCAAAAGGACTAAAACCAAGAAAATATGACCTAAAATTCAATAATGACAAAAAAAAAGACCAAAAGTGACATAAAATATACATTTCTACAACAAGAAGATCATGAACAGAGTTTATGTACTTTAGAGCATTGTGTATGATGAACCAAAATTACAATGACATGTCAACAAAATCCGGACCCTGTTTATAATTAATAATTCCGCTATACGTACTATTTATGTTGTTCATTTAGTAAGAAATAATTTTCATATTTAAATTTAAAATGGTACTGGGTTATTTCCTTCTCTCCCTTTGCATAAGGATCTAGAAATGTGTATTAGAAATTTAATTAGGAGTTCATTGTTAACATTAAAATAGTATGGTCTAACCAGTGTTACGCAATCTATTATAATGACCCGCCAATCTCAACCAGTTTTTTAATATAAAATATATCTGCAAAATTGAAAAATTTGTGACACAGGAACAGAACTAGTTATCTCACTATCTATAAAGATATAATTATAATATAACTATAATGAAATCGTAGACTGGTTCTATCTAATCATTTTAAAATTAAAACTTTTGCTTATTTATTACTAATATAACTACTTATTTTATTTGTTTAAGATCCGCTATGCTTGCAGCGTTAATCATATTTGCCCGCTAGTTATATATTCTCCTAAAAATATGTTTTGTTTGGGTTTACTGGAAAATATTACATTTTGTTTATAATCTGAATACAAAACTAAGAAATCTAGGAATATGAAACTTTCCATACGAATATAGAGTAACCTGAGGATGTAAATCCTAGTCAATTCTTTTTCCCGTAACGACGGGGGATAAAGTGACAAAGTTTCTTGTTAATAACTACAGCATGTCCCTATTATTACAGAATGAAGATTTGTGCACAGTGCTTATCCGTGTAGCCGTTCTAAACTGGTCAAAAACGGTCTTTTCAATGCAGTTATTAGCCAAACATAATTTAATATTACAACAATGTTCAGCATTAGGAATTTCTATTAACTCTTTATCTCCATTAAACTTTAGTAAGAAACGATCCACGTGCAATAGTGTTGGAGTAAATTTATGATTTCTAGCCGACTGTACCACAGAGTTGATTGGCATGTGATGCATGTTCTTGAAATCGGCAACTATTATTTCAATAGAGCATATATGTTTTACAGAAACAAATATAAAAGGCTCAATATTGTTTCAAATTAGAATGCGTGGACATAAATCATTAGTATTTTTCCACGTGTTAAGTATTTCTAACCTAAGTATTTATATTTTAGTCAGGCATACACAATGGTTTCCAAACCGAATAAAATGTGTTACACAATTTTCAAGAATATAAACGAATACAAATAGCTACAATGGGTAAGTAAAACTTTGAAAACCAGCAGGGTGAAAAAAAAAATCTCACAGATAAACAAAAGAAGGACCAAAATACGTGTTCTAAGAAATCAAGTCGTCAACAATGATAATAACACTAAAATAGCGCGAACTAATTCCCCTGCCCCTGGCGGCTTCTGCGGCGTGTCATCGCTTCTGTTTTGTTTCACGCCCGGGCGGGGAAGATGGATCAGGCTTACCAACCTTCCCTTCAAAATACACACAGCCACAAGATATAAAAGAAGGAATTCAAAAGAAAGAACACACACACGGAATAAGTAAACGCTTTTGTGTAAATTTAGAACAAGAAGCACAAGAGCTGTTATCTTTTGAAGGAAGAAATATGGAGCCCACCTAGCCTATGCAACTTTCCTCCCCCCCCTTTCATTTCTCCACCCTTACACTCAACCTAAGGGTTTTGAAGGTTTCATAAGTAACAGTCCTGGATAAGAAAAAATAATAATACTCTTGAACGTAAACTAATTGTGGTTTCTTTTAACAAAGTTGCCTACTTGGAGATTTCGAAGCCATTTTCTAAGCGGGCTGCACCTTAACTTTAAGTACCTAAGCAGTCTAAGCACTATCACACTTAGACACCAACGTACGAAATAGAAAGAGAAGGAAGAAAATGAGCAGTTCTCTTTGCGAGGTCTCTTGTTTATCTACTTTTAACACTTGCCCTCTTCCTGTGACGAGTTTATACAGTCCTTCTACTATTTGCTCTTTGAAAACATTGACTTGCTTTTCAAACCTACCGCTTTCTTGTTTCCTATCCAAGATGGACAGATGCTCTTTTAATATACATCCTGGCAGGAAGACTCCTACAGGCCATTTTCGTGACCAAGCCAAATAAACTAGTAAGTAGAGGGTTTATAAAAAAAAGTTTAAAAGGATTACTTATTGATAAAAAAATAATGTTGTGATACTATAGGACTAATTTTATAATGATTTACCAACTAACAGTTTTTGTTTCAATGTTATATCTTTAAACCTCTCTAAATAAAATATAAGTTCACCAACATCGTCAGTACTATCTCAATCTGCCATGACGTCACAGGTAGGCAACGTCCTTAATTAATGTAATCCGTGAGTTAATGTGTCTTAAATACGTTACCAAATAATTGCGTTAGCGTTTTATTGTTTAACGTGAGAATTAAATACAGATTATTCTTCAAAGGAAGAACTTTATCCGACAGCAAGAAAAGATAAAAGTCTGTTTTAACGTATACATATATATTATCAATGTTAACCACAAGAAAATTTTTGTTTTTATTTTATAAAGGGTCCTTCTTATTAAAATTGGAATCTAAGATTAACTTTTTATAAGTTAGGCAAAATGTTATTTATTGCAGCCAGCCCAAATATTGATAAAAGGACACTATTTATCTAACAGCTGTAAAAATTAACACCATCTTTTCAATCGTAGTAACCGGAAAGCGAGTAATGTTTAGAACCCGTTTCGATGGCTGAGCAGTCTAAGGCGTCACTCTCGCAATTGGACAGCCAATGATGGAGAGATCAGGGTTTTGATTCCCGTTTGGGGTGCTCTGAGGATTGTTTTTCCTTAAAGTTCGGCAGAAGGGAGCGCGAGTAATTTTACAGTTTTTATAGCATTACATTTTTCTTGCCAAAATAAATCAAATATTTATCCAGTAGCAACATAGAGTTTAGTTTTCTACACATGCTAATATAACAGATCTTGAATATATGTCAAAGGTGTCCTGGAATTTTACTAACACTTTTTAAATAAAGAGAAAAGGTTTCGACAAAATTACAGGACACCTTTTACAGATATTCAAGATCTGTTGATATTATCATGTGCAGAAAACTTAACTTTATGCTGCTACTCGGGAAATATTTGATTTATTTTGGCCAAAAAATCTTAGTTATATAAAAAGTGTAAAAATACTTGCGCTCCCTTCGGCCGCACCTTAATGGTTTGCACTCTACCTCCACACCAAATTTGAGTACATTTCATCTAAGCTTAACCTTCCTAATTTTTAGCATATTAACGTAATTAGTGTGTATGCATACAGCCTGAACGTGTAGTAATAAGTGATATTTTTATTTCTTTAAGATGGCTTAATTCATTAATAACTAAAATAAAAAATAAAAATAACCATTTGTTTCTATAGCGATCCTACTATAGAGGTGTGTTCTAATTATTAAATGTACTTTTATTATCGGGGAGGTTGGTCTTAGTTAAATCCCAGTAGACTACAGATTTTTCTAGCACCGCATCTTACTACTGATTCAGGCTATAAGTACATATACTAATTACGCTAATATGTTAGTGATGAGAAAGGTTAAATTTATAGGAAGTGTACCTGCATTTGCACGGAGGAAGATTGGAAAATCCATTTAGGTAAAACCACCGTCAGTACACCTGACCGGGATTTGAATCCCGATTTCCCTGCCATCATAATTCTGGTATATTTCAATAGTAGCGCCTTTAAGACCATTCTACCTCTGAAGCAGGTCAGTAAAAATGAAGAGGCGAATTCATGGCTTCCTCCACAAATAAGCAAATAGCGTAGGCCTATATATGATAAAAAAAAATTACGCATCATAACGGAGCCCTTAAAGTCATTTTGCGGAGATATTGAGAGTAGTCATTTTGTTTGGAATATTTATAAATGATTTTAAATGAAATTTAATCTAAATTGTTAGAGCCGATTTTGATAGAATCGACTTTTTCTATTTTCACCCTTCAATAAACTACCTTTAATTTTAGGGTTAGCTACCCAATTCCAAAAAACCCTTGGGGCAACCCTATGAAAACCTTAGATACCAAGTCTTTGCCGATCAGTAAAATAGTTTAGGCTCTAGTTGGAGGTACAGACAGACAGACGGACGGAAATTCAAAAACCACTTTTTCAGATTCGGGGGGGTCATGAAACCTCGAGATTCATCAAAATATCGAGTTAGATTTTTTTGATGATCACAATAATTTATCTACCTGTAAGATAGCGAGAAAGTAAAAAGATGCTCAATATACTTGTTCTAAAGCTTAGAATTTAAAATACAAATAACTTTAAATGATTTGTTAAACAAAAAAAACCTCTAAGTGCCCGCCATACTGAAATGGATATCCAGATTTAGAAACCATGTAAGCACATCATTTAGTTTAAGTTTGAAGAATGTTCCTGCCAAACTTCATTAAAATTGGTGCATGGATTTGACGGTTATCATGGAGCAAGCATCTCGACAGACAGGCATAAAGACGAAACTCCAAATGGTAAAGAAAATAGGACCTCACTAAGCTTGATAACTTAAGTATTTATTTAATACGTACTAAGTCATAATGATCGTATACACATGGAAAAGATTAGAGTTGTATAGAGATAGGTATGATATTGATTGAGTTTATATGTCATATTCTAATATAAACTTCGCATTAAAGTGTTCACGTTAATTATATAAAATTATCAAAATAAATGTCTGCTGTTCTATATAAGTTATTGTTAAAAATATTTTGAAAACATTTCAAATCCATATAATCAGAGTGAGAAATTTAACTGCCATGGAAGATTTTAAACACAATTTGTTTGAAGTGAATTTGACTCGCTTGTTTGTTGAAATAAATGAAATGTTGTGACTTAGCCAAATAAAACTAATAATATAGAGCCTCCCCTTTTAACAATTTTTGAACAAGATCCTTGCCAAGAAACTGTTCGAATAGCGAGAAGAAAATAAAATGTATCCAATATGTTGACATTTCGATAGTATTTACTACCTATAAAGGAGACAACGAATTGTATTCAGCTTTAAAATTATTATGCAGCGCTGAAAAAAATAGTTTTAAAGACCTTTGTTTATTTTACTATCCTACGGTATTTTAGTAGCATATTTTCATGAGCTATAAATGAAGACACAGTTGTAAAATTCTCTTGGTCAAACATTTGAAGAATGTCATATTTAAGAGCGAAATAAGCGAATAATATTGCAAAGGAATTTAACGTGTACATTCTAAACACAGTCTGGATTACCACAAGAATTAGAGAAACAATTTTTTAGAAGCCTGTATAGAGCTGTTTACTTGTTTTTCACCAAGTCTTACTTACTTATTGTTTAAGGCACCACGTCTTACTAACTGTTCGGGTTATACACTTACGTATTAATTATGGTGATGATTTTAAATACTAGGATGCTATATTTATATGAAGTGTACCCATATTTGCATGTGGGGAGAGTGGAAAAACCACTCTACCTATATCTGAACCTTGACCTCACCGTTATCAACAGTATAATCTACTGCGAAAGTAACGCTTTAGACCATGCAGCCACCGAAGTGGGTGCCAAGTCCTGTTATATACGTTCGTGAAATTTGTTTTCAATAATTACACTAATGGTAGGCCTATAGAGAGGAGGAATGTGTAATTTTATATGAATTGTAGAAGTATTTGACACATCAATCATCTCTCCACAGATCTATTGTATACATCCCACTGTTTATCAATTAACTCACCACAGGAATATTGTTTACATCCCACTGTTTATCTATCAACCCTCCACAGGTATATTGTTTACATCCCACTGTTAATCTAAAAGATTTCCACAGGTAAATTGTTTACAACCCACTGTTTATCTATCAACTCTTTACAGGTCTATTGTTTACATCCCACTGTCTATCTAACAGATTTCCACAGGTAAATTGTTTACAACCCACTGTTTATCTATTAACTCTTTACCGGTCTATTGTTTACATCCCACTGTTTATCTAACAGATTTCCACAGGTAAATTGTTTACAACCCACTGTTTATCTATCAACTCTTTACAGGTCTATTGTTTACATCCCACTGTTTATCTAACAGATTTCCACAGGTAAATTGTTTACAACCCACTGTTTATCTATCAACTCACCACATGTCATTGCCAGCCAAGATACTCGTCGGCTCGCCACGTTCCTCCCACACCCCATTGTCTTGGCATCCGTGCACCAACCTAACATACACTAACCTAACATCCAATATGGACCTATTCCAGTTTTCAGAATATACCTTCAACAGTAATTTTATTATGTTGACGATATGGGAATTTTCCACTTGAAATATGGGCCAGTAGGTGCTAATAAAAATATATACTTATTTATAAATATGTTTGTAGATAATATCTAATGATAAGAGGAGAGTTGTTTTATTGTTGTATAAGATACCTGATATGAAGAAAACAGTTGCCCTTGAAGTGTAAGGAAGAGTTGAACAGGGCATACTTCGTACGCATTGTCACATATGCAGCTTAAATATGGACATTGACTGTAAGAGAGACTAGGAAAGTGAAGGCCATGGGAATGAAGTTTATGAAGAGCATTTTAGCTGTCACGAGGAGAAACAGGATTAGGAATGAAGTTATCCAGGAAAGAGTGGGAGTAGAGGAAGTACATGTGATAGTAGAGGAAGCAAGACTGAGATGGTATGGGCATGTAATGAAGATGTTGGAGTATATGAGATATTAGAGGAAGCAAGACTGAGATGGTATGGGCATGTAATGAAGATGTTGGAGTACATGAGATAGTAGAGGAAGCAAGACTGAGATGATATGGGCATGTAATGAAGATGTTGGAGTATATGAGATAGTAGAGAAAGCAAGACTGAGATGTTTTGGGCATGTAATGAGGATGTTGGAGTATATGAGATATTAGAGGAAGCAAGAGTGAGAGGTTTTGGGCATGTAATGAGGATGTTGGAGTACATTATATAGTAGAAGAAGCAAGACTGAGATGCTATGGTCATGTAAAGAGGATGTTAGAATACATGATATATAGTAGAGGAAGCAAGGCTGAGATGGTATGGTTATATAATGAGGATGGGGATGGAGAGGATGCCAAAGAATATGATTGAGATCTAATATGTTGGAAGAATACCGCGAGGGAGGCAATGAAAGAGACGGAAGAAGCAGATAATAGAAAGCGTGCAAGTGAGAGAAGAGAAGAATGGTGGAGGGATTGAGGAAAATGGAAGTATTTTACTAAACTGACCCGGCCACAGGCTGGACATAGTTTATGATCATGATGAATGTGCCCATTTGTACTACTACAATACCTCCACTATACTACTATAAAGCCACATGGATGACTCACTCACTCACTGACATTAATGTTTACCCACTTCCAGATGAGCTAGAAACTTGAAATTTGGCAAACTTATAGCTTCTAGCCTGTAACCGACGGAAAAATTCCAAAAAGTTAAAAAAAAAAATTTTCAACCACCAAAAAAATTCAAAATAGTGGAGCAACTTTAGAGTAGGTGCATACCTTTCTTTGGAGGTCTCTCGTGGCTAAACGGTAAGACCTATCAAAAAACTGAATGCACCAGCAGAAAAAGATTTGTCGATATCCACAAACTTGGTCCTATTAATTTTTGTCGTATATCCATTGGTTATACCTTAGATAGAGATTGATTTTAAGTAAATTTTGCACATTTTCCACATATTTTTAAATTTCAAAATAACTCTGGAATTATATTAGTTTACATCCACTTTTAAAAAAAACTCACTGGAGGTTTGGGGGCGGAGCCCTCAACTAGCAAAGCGAATTTTCCTCTAAAAATTAAGTGTGGTGAGTTAATGGAATTTTTAATATAGTCTAGTAAGGTGGGCTGATAGGTATGACGAGTCGATGAATGCAGCCGTATTTGCTAGAAGGGAGAGTGGAATACCATTTAGAAACAAAAAACACCCTCTTCCTATCCTGTCAGTATTTCAACAAGACTAGACGAGCATGGTATCCAACCGATGTGGATATCGAAGCGATTAATCAAAAAGGTTACTAACAACTTAATCTAAGGGGGGATAGTAAGAAGTTTAATTTAATGGAAATGCATCCGTATTAGCCTTAGGTAGGGTGTATGAGAAAAGTATAGAGAAATTTACACTTAAAAAATCCCATCCTTAAATCACTAGACCTCCTGGTCACAAGTAAACTAGAAAATGCGAGACTGACACCTTTGTCAATACAACCACTGGTATGGGTGACACATCTATCACTAAAACAAGATATATTGAACGTGCCTAGCTATGATGACAAAGATTCCACTGATATTTTATGAGTGCTAGACAAAAATAAAACAGGGGATGAAGAAAAGCAGACAAAGGGGGTGTAACAAATTGATATGATCCATTAAAAAAAGTACCCAGCCCCTAAATAATCATAAGTTCTCCTAAATATCTACAAAAGGAGGCAAACCTGTTAACTTTTTTTTTGTATCTATACTCACTCTCATATTTTATATGTGTATCGTACATCATCTCATAAAGAACTTTTTTTACGATATTTATTTATTTTGTCTGGCACCTTTTTCTACCACCACAGAAAACCATTTATTTTATTTTTATGTCTGGGCATGACAAGACTCGATGCTGACCTATTTACCAAACTTTGACAATGATCTTATGGGTTACAAATATTTACAATCTTAGACTGTCTCCAGCTATTCTTAAAATATACACTATTTATTTCTAGTCAGAGATGTATTGTATTTTTGTTTTTTTAAGTTTGTGCAAAACTTCTACAATTCAAAGTCTACATTTATTCAATTTCCGTTCTAGATTTTTTTTTAATTATAAATATTTATGAAAAACTTTTAAAGCAACAGATATTAGTGTGCTATTATAATTCTCTTGGATACCACCCATTGGTGACCTGCATCACACTTGGAAGACTTTTTCTGAGAGGTGAGATTGAGAATCTGGCCCACGTACTTTTTGTATGCTTTTTTACGCATGCATTTCAAAACCCTTCGTTCACCTCTGACAAGACGTGTATTAATCACAACTTGTGAATGTGTGGAATGCCAGGCCTACACCGTGGTTCGGATCCCACGTTAAACTGTAGGTCCTCCATTTCATCTCACAATCACCCTACCCATTACACATTAGCGTAGGTGCGTATAGCCCGAACGGGTATTAAGACGTGGTGCTAATAATAATAGTAATTTTGCACATGAGATTTTCATTGTGACTTTCTTGGAGTCTGGACATTTTGTTTGTATCATAACTATTTTTGGATACTTTGCTTATAGATTGCAAATCTGCTATTAGGATCGTTATCAATTTACTACCATAACTACTACAGCTATTTTAATCGACTTTGCCTACTCGATATTTGGATGATATTTTACAAAGCGGGTTGCATCATAATTTGAAGCAACTAAGCAGTCTAAGTGCTATCACACTTAATAACCCATGTATGAAATAGAAAGATACTGATAACACCTCTCCTATTTCTCTGACGAGAATACACATTCACCCTGTTTACGCCTTTAAAACTCTGATTTTCTTTTTAAAACTACATTTTCCTTACTTACTATTTTAAATATACACGTGCTACCACGGACTTTTTTGTTCTAAATCTTGGCAGGAAGACTCCTACAGACTATTTTACTGATAAAGCCAAATAGCCTGATTTGTAGATTTTTATATCACAAAAAAACTACTCTGAGATAAAAACAATAATTGTATTACATGTACGACTATTTTCATAATAATTTAAGATTTTTTCAATGTTCTATCTTTAAAACTCTATCTTTAAAACATGGGAAATCCTCTATTGACCTGCCATAACGTAACATGTGTGTTCTACATTCTATCCCATAGATGATCTATTAACCATGAACAAATTTTTAATATGGGGATGAGGTATTTAATTTATATAAATTTGATTTGTATCTGCACAGAGGTTGAGGAGAAAATGATTTAGAAAAAAATAATCTCGGAAACCTTTGATCGGAATATAAGCTCTGACCTTTCGTAGCCAAAAACCGAGACATGATTAAACTGACGATGTGCCCACCTGAAAGGAAAAATAACATTTTAATTAATACTTGTATAATACCAAATGAAAAAAATAGAGTTTGTAATTAATGAACTGATCCGATATAAGTGATGAAATCGTTATTTAATTATATATTAATTATCTTGTATTTTATTACAAAGCAACCTAATGTCCACCCGGGCTAACCACAAATTCACTCAACTATATACATAGATCGTTCTTCCTCGGTTCAAATAACGTCTTTGACAAATTTAGTTAAAATTGGTATAAGTATTTGACAGTAATCGCGGAATCCTGCTATCAAATTAGTAAATATCTAAGGATAAGTGTTGTGTATGTAAGCTGGATTTTGGTTGGAAGATCAGTTTAGAAAATTAAAACATATTTCTTTGCAGCCAAAACTGATAACATTTTGATATATTATTAGTAATAATTTATTATTATGTGTTTTGTCATACGACAGGTCCATTTCTTTTGTCGGTGAACCTGGACCGCCAATGTGCCTTGTCGTCTGCCTCCTCCTTCAGCTCCCAGAATGTTCTTCTTTCCTTCAAGTCATCCAATATTTGAATCCTCCTTCTTCCTAAGCTCCTCTTTCCCTCAACCTTTCCTTCTATGACGTCATGCAGAAGACAGTTCCTCCTAAGGATGTGTCCTATCCAGTTTGCTTTGTACCAAATAATAACATCCAAAATAGTTTTCTTCTCATCCACTCTTCTTAGGAATTTTTCATTTGATACCCTCTCTGTCCATCCGATCTTCTCAAATCTTCTCCAACACCACATTTCAAAGCTCTTCAAGTATTTCTTTTCCAACTTCCTGAGAGTCCAAGTTTCTGTTCCATACAGTGCGATGTTTCAAACGTAGTATTTAATCAGTTTCTTCCTCAGTTCCAAACTCAACTTTCTGGTCAGCAAAATCCTCTTCTTGTTGAAAGCTTCCTTAACAATGGTGATCCTTGGCCATGGTTATCTCAGACATAATTTCCTTGGTGTATTTTCATTCTTTATCAGCAGACCTCCCAGGTACTTGAATTGTTCTATATTGTCTAAATCCTGGTTTTCAATTTTGATTTTCAGAGGCTCTTTATTGTTTGAAATCACTATCACGTTTTGACTTCCCAATGTTGATCTCCATGCCATATCTTCTCCCTATCTCCACTAGCCGGTCCATAATTTCCTGCCATTTTATAGATATTGATAATATTTACCAAAAGTGACAGCTACAGTTGACATGATATGATATGACATGATATGTACGAATGTATTAAAATTGTTTTAGTAACTTTTGTAACTACAATTTAATGTTATTTTTTACCAAAATCAGGGTATAATATTATGCATCTTGCTCTAGATTAAGTTATATTTTTAGACTTGTTCTGATCTTTGTTCTTAAAAAGTGTACTTTTAGTATTGTAACGGAAGATAAAAAGTATGCTTGTATTCTTATTGTTATTTCAATCAACTACAAAACTTTCCTTTATTTCTTATGCTTGGAAGTCAGATGACCTTGCCCAACATCAAAACGGTATCGGAACTAAGCGAAAGAAAGTAGGGCTACCTCGCAAGCCCAGCAGGTATGTTAAGGTGACATCACCTTGCACCTGATGACGTGTTTCTCTCTAACACCTGAATACATCGTCCCCTTTCAGGTGTGGCCGCTTTCGAATATATGGGATGGTTATGGAGCCGTTGTTTTTACCTTTAAGAGCCCGCCTTACCACAACATCGGTTCGAAAGAAATTCTCCCCGTTCTATTTATTACCTTTGGCTTTTCCCGTTCTACCCCCCCTTTAAGTCGATGCATTTCCTCAAATTAACCCTCCAAATCCTTATCCCTTAGAATAATATTTCTTTATAGCACCGCGTCTTACTACCTGTTCAGATTATGCACATAGGTACTACTTACGTTATGATGTAAGGATGAGGAAGGTCGAATTTAAGGTAAGTATACCTACAATTGCATGGAGGGAGAGTGGAAAACAATTTAGGAAAATCCACCTTCAGTACACCCAACCGGGATCCGAACACCGATCTCCCTGTCATCGGCAGTTTAGTTAATTGCGAGAGTGACGCCTTAGACCACGCGGCCACCTAAGAAGTTAAGTCAATATTAATCTTGGTGTAGAACGTATTAATATTTATTTTATGACCTGCCAACCATCCGATCTATTTTAATATTTACACAAAAGGGTAAGGGGGATGAAGATAGAGCTAGAGAAAATCTACTAACATTTACGTGGAGGGAGACTGGAAAATCATTTGGTAAAAAAAAAAAGTACCATTAGTACATCCATCCAGGATTCAAACCCTGACCTTTACGTCCCCCTGTAAAAAAAAGACTAGACGATACTGAAACTTTTTCCTCTTGTCCACTGACGTAGGTCATGATTTTTTAAATTTTATTTTTAGTCTCACATAGTAACTTAATTATAATACAATACTGACTTAATCCCAGTTTACAAAAGATAACATGATGAGTATGGTGGATTAATTAAGTAGACCCTAATAGACTAGCAGTGTATGTAACAATAAAATGGAACTGAAAACACTTCCTTGTTCCGTCTGTGATAGTTGAAGCTGTTAAGGTGCGGCAGAAGGGAGCGCAAGTAATTTTACAGTTTCTATAGCATTACATTTTTTTTTTTGCCCAAATAAATCAAATATTTCTCCAGTAGCAACATAGAGCTTAGTTATATGCACATGCTAATATAGAAAGATCTTGAATATCTGTCAATGGTGTCCTGGAATTTTGTCAAAACCTTTTCTCTTTATTTAATTACATTATATTGCAATGCTTGCATTCAGGCCAAAGTTGGTCATTTTGAGCACTCCTTTTAACTAATTAAATAGCTGAAGCTATTATTTATGCTTAAGGCAAAGTCTATGATAGACCTGCATAAATAATAGCTTCAGCTATTTGATTCATAAATATGCAATCCCGTACAATTATAATAATTGTACAAGTGGCAGCAATAAGCCAACTACCGAGTCGAAGATGGCTGCTTTATCTGATAGCTCGTGATGGTAATAAAATCACACATTTTGTAGCTGATGATTTCCGAACGTCCATCATAGACTCTGCCTTAAAATATGAGTGAAGAATGACACTGGGCACGGGATGATTACTGGATAGCTCAGTGATTAGAGCATTGGCGTACTAAGCCAAAGGTACCGGGTTCAATGCCCGTGTCATTTTTAAATTTTCAGAATATGACTTCCTATGATATTTAGCAGCCCTACATTACTGGAGTACAAACATGACTAAATCTCGGAAACAAGGTCAAATGGGACACATGTTCGTACTAATTTTATTTCGTTGTTTTTATGTCTCCTGCCCACCAATGAAGATGGTTCCACATGTAACGGTACATTATGTATATATCAATCAGATATAGATGAGGAAGGTCAAATTAAAAGGCAGTGTCCCGCATTTTCATGGAGGAAAGAGATTCTAAAACTACACACAGATCACCCAACCAGGATTCCAGCCCCGGTCTACCCATCACTATCATACCAGTTTAAAACGATAGTTACGCTTTAGACCATGCTAGAAACCCATGTGGGCATCAGTGGGCTGGCTATACGAGCTATCTGCGAGCCCTAGGAAGGTGAAGCACCCTCTTAAAAATCCCAGGACGCGTCACCGGCTAAAATACCGGAGTCTTGTCATACCAGCTGTGCTAGAAGGTGACTCTTCGCTCCGTCTAATTAATCCACTGACCGGACAAGAATGGCATCTGGTTTTGATATGTTTTGACCCGCATCTGTAGGCACTCTTTCTAAGGCAGAGATTACCAATCTGGCGCACATGGACACATGAGAGTCCGCAATGAGTCATGTGGCGGGGGG
>CABFWO010001370.1:160210-180777 GCA_902155825.1 Timema genevievae
GGGTGGTTTTTCCTAAATGGTTTTCCACTCTCCCTCCACGCCAATGCGGGTTCACTTCCTCTAAATTCAACCCTCCCAATTCCTAATCCATTAGCGTAATTAGTACTTAAGCGTATAACCCGAACGGATAGTAAGACGCGGTGCTAAATATTATTTTAAGTCATTTTATCTATTTGTATTTTCACATCATTATACAAAATATTCTCTTTTTAAAATTTGCCTAAGAATTTGTTTTTTCCCTCATTATTGTCTGACTAAACATATTTTTTCTTATATTTATATGAAATGGGTTATCTAGAATTCAATAAATTTGTGCATAAGTTTTTAATTTCACTTCGTATGGTTGGGGAGACTAAAGGGGCCATGGTTCCATAGCCCCACGCCCCACGCTTGAAGGGGCCCTTATAAGAACACGCACATTTTTTATTATAATTATTTAGTATTAAATATTATAGTTTTCATAAAATAGTTCTTCGAAAGTGTAACATGAAGCTAACTACTATGTATTCCATTCTAACGATCATAGCTGAATGCTGCTTCAGGCTCAGAAAGTCTATCAGGAAACAGGATATATTTATTCTTTCTAAGAGTGTTGGAAAATTGCTGATGAGCGCTTTGTAGCTATAACAAAATATAATAGATTCTTGGGGAGGGATTGGTGACATATTGTGTAAAATTTTATTATATCATTATTTAGGCTAAAGCTTAAAAGATGTGAGTGACAGCGATTATGTCTAAAAAGGGGAGGGGGGTTGGGATTCTGTGGAATGAGAACCATCCCAGTAGTAAAATAAGTCCAAGCCAAATAACAAGAAATAATTAATTTAAAAGGTGTTATTCTTAAAAAGCTAAAAACTGTTAATGTTGTCTTTGACTTGTCAATTTACACTGAAAGAAAAATATGGGGTGTGAAATAGGACAGGTACAAATTGTAGATTCTTTTTACACATTTAAAAATGATCTTGGGGGCCCCTACATTTTGAAAATGTCCCCCCACATCCCAAATTCCTGAATCCAACCTTGTCCATGTGCCTACCATTTTATTTCCAAACGGATACATATATATATGTATATATAGATACATATATATATAGATACATATATATAGATACATATATATGTATATATAGATACATATATATATAGATATATATATATATATAGCCTTAACCTCCCTCGAATTTTATTTAAGAGTGTAAGTTATGGTTAGCTCTAAGGGCCAGTTAGAAGTTGGGCCAGGGAGTAGGGGAAGAATTCCTCCCCTTTCCCCTTTTCTTCTCTTTCGTCGGTTAGATAGCAACATTCATTGCCAGGGAAGATATATTGGATCAGGTATATATATTAAGTTGTTCTTGGGTGTCTTCCTACCATTAACAACCACTCGTCCATTCAATGAAGTATTCCTCAAACATTTATCAAGTCTCCCCAAAAGGAATAACACTTCACCTGCCTGTGGAACTTCCAGGGGATAACAGATTGGTCAGGTTTGAATGGTAACAGAAATACCAAAGCTGCTAGTTTGGATCTTAAGATATGATTTACTTAAATATAAAAACTCTTCTTCATTTGAGAAATACTATTTAATAATAATGGATCTGAATCTTCGTTGCAAAGCAAACTGAATTGGGTCATTCCCTTGAGAAGGAACTGTCTTCTGCACGAAGACATAGTAGGAAAGGTTGAGGAAAATAGGAGCTTAGACAGAAGGAGGATTCAAATATTGAATTGAAGGAAATAAGAACATTCTGGAAGCTGAAGGAAACAGAGGACAGGGCGTAATGGCGGTCTAATTTCACTGACAAAAGTAATGAACTTTTCATAAGACAGAACACATAATAATAATAATAATGATAATAATAATAATTATTATTATTATAATAATAAATATAAAAAAAATTTTTTTTTGTTTTAAGGTGAAATGGAAGGGAACAAGAATCAAGTTCAGTTTTTTGCAGTTTTTAAAGAAAAAAAAAAGTGTATGCAAATTTATTTGTATTTAATCTCCCCATTTGGGTTGTCTGCATATGTAATAATTACACTAATATATTAGGGATAAGGAGGGTTGGATTTTATAGAAAGTGAACCCACATTAGCGCAAAGAGAGAGAGTGTAAAATTATTTAGGAATACCCACCCTTAATACAACCAACTGGGTTTCGAATACTAGTCTCCCTATCATAGACAACCTAACTAATTGCGAAAATAACGCTTTCTAGACCATTTGACCACCAAAGCTGGTTTGATGGGGGCGATTAGCTCCTTAGATCGCTCTTAGAAATTCTAATCATCCATCTGTCCTGTCAGAGAATCGCTAGGAGATTAACACTGTATGAGAAGCTTTCGATTACAACTAAACAAAGTGTACAGTAGAAGAAAGATGGCTTTCTGATTAATGAGCCACATGCTGATAATATGATATATCTACGTGACTTGTGGATAAATCAATACAACAACTTTGTGGCTGTTAATTAGATAGTAAAACAATTACTGTGGACGTGTGCTTTTTTTTTTTCTTCTTAATCGTTTCGGCGCGTATGTTGTACGGGTGGTCTATCTGGTTTGACGACAACAAGTGGCGGAACAAGAGTGGTAGACAAAATACTCTGGTCCATTCATCTTTTACCTGTCTTGAGCATTTGTGTGATCGTTGGTGTCTTAGACAGAGGATGATAGTAAAATAAATTTGATAAGCGTATATTTAGGTTTGTTTTACTTTCTCATCCAAAGATCTTTAATTTATTTGAGGCATTCAACGTGCACTATATGAAACGAATGATTAAACCAGCACATGGCTTATATTATTATTATTTAGCACCACGTCTTACTACCCGTTCGGGTTATACGCTTAAGTACTAATTACACTAATAGATTAGGAATTGGGAAAGGTTGAATTTAGAGGAAGTGAACTCGCATTTGCGTGGAGGGAGAGTGGAAAACCATTTATGAAAAACCACCACAGTTCACCCAACCGAGATTCGAACCTTGATCTCCCCCGTCCTCGGTGGTCTGGCTCAACACGACTGGCGCGTTAGCCAACTACGCCACCGAGGTGGGTCTCACGGCTTACAAACTAGATTAAATCTACAACAGACACAACATCCAGCCCCCGACCGTTAACTCATCACTATGAAAGAGTAAGCCTATGTTAAACAAATGATACATTTTTTTTTTTGCCATGCCAGGAATAGAACTCGGGACCCTTAAGAGAGGTGATCAAAGCTGGAAGTTTGTGCGTGTGTAAGGTAGCCTTAAATTAATTTCCACGAGAAAATGAGATTTAATAATTTATATTTTATGTTAAACAGAATTGAATTTTAATCAAAATCATTAAGAGAAATTTTGAAAAGCACAATTTTTTATTGTTTTGCCTTGAAGTAAACTACTATTAATTTTATGGTTTGATAACTAATTCAAAATATTCCGTTGGGCAATCTTTTGAAAACGTTAAATACCAAGATTTGGCCCAATCGGTAAAACAGTTTAGGCTCTGAGCTCAGATACACACACACAGACAGACAAATAGACGAAATCTCAAAAACGACTTTTTTCGGGTTCGGGGTTTATAATCAACTTCTTGATCTCGATTTTTTCCATGATAACAATACATCCTTTCTCCGAAGGGTCATAAGAAAGTAAAACTAGTGCTAATAAACAAGAAACAATTCTAATGGTTTTAGCACTTAGAACCAGTGTATAATGTAGCAGTATTATGACCTGGGCCCGGATTTTGATGACATGTAGACTATTTTTTTGTTGGTACATCATGGAAAATGATCATGAATACATAAACTCTGGGAATGATCCCCTGGTTGTGGAAACTTTTTTTACAGCTCTTTATTATTTCTTTTTTGATTTTTAGTTGATGTTTTCTAGTTTGCGTAACTTTTAGATGTGTTTGAGTCATTTTTAAGGCAGTTACAGTGAATAAATAAGTATTGTGACCAACTATAATTTTAAGAAAACTCTACTCTATTCTAGATGTTGTCGAGAAATGGTATTGAAATCCGTGTATATTTAGCACTAAGCGTTCTATCTCTGATTAAGGGAGTTTGTATATCATCTGACGATATAATGTTAAGCGTTTGTCAGAACTTTCGTGTTAAATATTCCAATAAAAATTTGCAAATGTAGCTTTATGTTTTGATATTTATTTTAAAGTTCTACTAAAGAAAGATTATATATTTTTTTCTTTGAGACATCTCAAAGCCTAAACTACAATGCCCGCACTGTAAATTAAGTGCCACGATGAGACGTCTTCTAACTTCTGCCATGATGTCCGTTCTGTATCTTAGATGCCACTCTAAGACCTCTTGGAACTTATGCTAGTACGTCCACACAATACCATGATGAAATTTCTACTAAGATGTCCGTGATTTGAACGAGATTGCGATCATGTCACGCATCTTTTAATTGACCTGTGATGGCTTTAAGGTAATAAAAACTGGATAGTTTAAGCAAATTTGCGAGAATCAAGAGGTGACCGCAGCGATCTTGAGGTAAATTGCTCGTCTCATCATCCGATGTTCTACGGTTTAAACCCAGTTAGAGTTGACGGATTTTTCTTTGAGCGATAAAAATCCATAGCACAACTTCCTTCGGAGGGAAAGTAAAGCCATCTGTCCCAAGTCGATTGTGGCATGTAAAATAACTCTGGAAGGTATGTGAAGATTACTTTCCTGGCAAAATTGGTAAGCCCTCTCGCTTATATAAATACCTTAAATAAATACGAAAAAGGATATTCAAGAAAGTTTGGTACGAGGAAAGGTAGCGGTAAGAAATGTGGGGAGGGGGAAGATTATTTGATTATTTCTTGACGAGCCTTCCACATGACGTGACCGACGTGTATCGGCTTGTAAACATCGCGGCGATATGTAAGTTCATAGACGGCCCACCCACACGTCGACAAAAAGAAGGTAAGATCCGATCGGGCTCTGCAACTTGTCTCACATGTCACGCTGGTGGTTTTTATTTTTTCGGTGTTAATTACGCATTTAATGCCTTCACAGGCCATAAAAAGCATATCATATACATTAATTCAAGGACAAACAAGAAACAGTACCCATCAGACCATTAATATATCATATCACCTGGTTGGCGAAATGAGAAAAAACCTGTTTAGACTCGTTTATACAAGCATGTTGGACAACACGATTCCCAACAAGCTCTGCTAGAATATAAACGCATTCTCAGCTTGTTGGTAATGTTGGCCAACATGTTGGAGCTAGTAGGGCTGGTCAGTGCCAACCTGTTGTGTTGGCTCTATTGTTGTAGATAATAAATGGCCAACACAATATGTTAATGGACTTTGGAGGTTCAGCATATGTGCAATAGAATATAGTCAATTTCGAGACTTAGCGACGCACGTGTTTTGTTTTCAGACTAGTTTAACTTTTTGCCTTACATAGTTTTGTGTACATGGCAAGGAATAAGGTGAAAACAGATTTGAGCTGTATCAAAAGTATTCTGTTATTTGAGATGTTACCTCAGCTGATCACAATAATTCAAATAATTTGGGAGATACACTTACTGTAATAGCTAAGGATTTTGTAAGCCCCACTGTTTTTTACTTTTTTATACAATAATACATTTCCTGGAAACACAATAAACTAAGAAATAGAAAATAAATCATTTTCCATTACCATAAATGTGTAGAGTGATTCCTAAGATTATTTTATCCCAAAAGTTTGCTAAAATCCCGGTCGGTTCGGTTTATCCTAAATGATTTTCCAAAATGATTTTCCACTCTACCTCCACGTAACTACGGATTCATTTAATCTAAATTAAGCTTTGTTAGTCCCTAGACCAGTCGTGTAATTAGTACAAAGGCGTAGAACCTGAACGAGTAGTAAGACGCGGTGCTAAGAAAAAAGTTGGCACAAATGAACACAGCATACTTCTCCCCAAATATTGGTTGTCAACATTCTGGGTGCAACATATTACATAATAAACAATGATTTTCATAATCAGACATTTCTGACCTTTGATAATAAATGGATGGGAACACGAGCAATATTAGTAAGTATATTTTCCAGTTTTTATAACCAAAAACAATTATGATTAAAATAAGTAAAATATTGCTTCAATAGACATGTTTGGTTTGATTTTCTAAGCATAGTAATTTTAAATTTTATCTATATGCTAGCCAGTGATAGTGTATTACCCTGATCCATGTCAAATTAGCGCTAATGATATGACTATGAGAAAGGTAGAGTTAAACAAACATATATTTGAGTTTGCGTTAAGAGTAAGTGGAAAACCATTTAGGAAAAATATGAACCTCATCAATACACCTGGCCCTGATATTTCCTTCACTATAAAACCAAACAAGATGACACTGTCAACTTTATTTTCATGCCCACGCTACCCGGCTACTCTTATAGCTACTTCATGGTTTTATTTCTTTCGTGTCTTAATACCCGTTAGGGTTATACGAATTATAACTACACAAACGGGGTTAAGGTTTGGAGAGGTAGAATTGGAGAGAAAATTTACCCAAATTTACGTAGAATAAGATCAGAAAACAATTTAGGGAAAAAAAAACACTATCAACAACACACCTAGCCGGGATTCGAACCATGACTTCCCCATCCCCAGCAATATGCATATCTCCATTGAATTATGTATGAAATAATCAATGATTGGTCTACGGTCTTCAAACAGAATTTCTTTATCTTTTATCCTAAAATAGAGACATTTACTAAAAATAAATAGTAGGATTTGTGAAATAAAATAATCAACATTATTGCAGAAACACCCCACCAAGGAACAGACATGAAATATTATATACTGTTAGAGAAACTTTGATAACAAAGGAACATCTCTGGCCACCAAAGACAAACCAAAACTAATTTCAAAGACCTGAATAAAAAACAAATTATATATTTACATGTTTGCTTGAAGATCAAAAGCTATAGGTTTTATAAATATATATAATAAATGAAAGATTTTTATTTTTAATATTAGAGCTACTACAACTTTACGATGATAAGTTATTTCGTATCTCAAATAATTGTGAATATATGATCAAAATTCTGCGTATGAAAAGTAAGCCCTATCCTCAAAGAAACTTACATGGGAGAATGAGAGTTACCGCTTTGTTTTTAATGCTAAACAGTGCTTAGGGACGGAATTTAAACAAAATCACTGCAGATAATTTTGAGAAAATCGATTATATCTTGTATTGCCCTTCAGTAAGTTACCCTTAATTTTAGAAATATATATATATATATAAAACAAAGTCCTTGGGGAAGCCTTATAAAATATCCTAGATACCAAACCTTAGCCCAATCCGTAAAACAGTTTCGGCTCTAGGCCAAAATACAAACAGAGAGAACGAAAGCATTCCAAAACCCCTGTTTTCAGTTTCAGAGGGTCATGAAATGTCAACATTTTATCAAAAAATCTTATGATAGATTTGTTTTGGGATGATCACAATACTTCTCTCTACAAGGGGTTGAGAGAAAATAAAAAGGATCTTGGTTACGAAAAACTAGTAGCCTATATACAGTAGCCCCATGGCTTCTTTGGTGCTGACTGACAGCTCACAGTTGACAGCTGATGGCTTTGAAAAGCTACCAGGCCAAATTATGTATCCCTACGCTGAAGCATATGATCTGCAAAAAGCATGTGTTTAGCTGCTGTCACTTCTGACAGTCAACATTTAAGTATATACCTAAATGTTGACTGTCAGAAATCAGCTGTGAACTGTCAGTCAGCACCAAAGAAGCCATGGGGCTACTGTAGTCTATACTTACTACCGTAGGCACATGCTCAAAGGCATAAGTTTCGTATCGTCTAGTTTGTTAAAGACTAGAGACTCGAGACTCGAGATGTACAAGAGGGTTGTTCTTCCTATTCCATCAACACTAGAACGACACTTCGATGGTCGAATCATCTAAAGTTCCACTCTCGAAATACTTTGGACTTCCGATAACTCAGAAACCAAGCTTCGAATCCCGGTTGGGAACACTGAGGCACTGAGGGCGGTTTCTCCTAAAAAAAAAGTTTTTCCACAAAAATGTTGGTACACCTCCTCTTAATTCAACTTTTTAGAGAGATGTATAGCGCAATGTTAATGAGAGACAAACAAACTATTCATTTTATTAGTGTAGACAAACGTATTACCTTAACGGGTAGTGAGACGTGGAGCTAAAAAACTTCACAACATTTCAACTAAATTATACCTTCTTCATTCTCTACCCCATACATGTAGATTTGCGGGTAGTTAAGTCTGACAGTAAGACGTTAATAATAATTATAACAATAACGGTGTATCTGGACTAGGTCTACAACAAGCTGTCGATCAGTTTGCGGATAGATTAGCCAGTACTAATTTACCGTTGTCCGGGGGACGCCCGAATGTACTAAACGTACATCCTTTCCTTTGAGGCTCTTTCCATGTCCCGAGGAGGTCCTAAGAGGATGATGCAAGTGGATATAACGGGGTGAAGCCAATAAAGATCTTAACTTAACTTAAGCCTGGTTAACTAAATTCTCTGGTGACCATGGGAATTTTCTCTTTTCAAGAAAAATCCCCTGTTCCCAGCCGGGAATCCAACCACTATACCACGAGGCAAGTCAGGAAGACGTTGAGCACGTGGAAAAAAAACCCCAACAATTTCTGTTCATAAATATAGTTCCCATGTTTCATCTTAAGTTTTATGTTTTCTTTATGTCACGGTCAGATGAAAGCAACGCCGGTGGAAGAATATTATTATAATCGTCGAGCCAAGTCATGGTACCGAAAAGACCCACGCGGAGCGGCTCAAGAAGAATGGCTGCCGTCAGGCGAAGCGACTTCAACACATTGCCAAAATAAGCGTTTCAAACTCATGTGAAATCCGTGCCGAGAAACGAAGTGACAGTAGAAATATGAGCAGTGTCCCTACACATCCTTCATGTGACGGCCCTCCCTTCCTCCCTCCCTCCCACTATTTCTTCCTGCCTTGGGGGTGACCCCGAATGTACTTGAGATGTGAGAACCTTTTTTTATTTTCTTAACCGAGATCGTCGACCTTCTGGCTCTACCGGGAGACGACAGATCTATTACGTTGGTCCACCCTCATATTCGTCCATTATGTTCTTATTTTTATGACTGTTCTTGTATACAAATCGTAATTATTTATACCTTGATGGTGACCTGGTGGTCTAGGGGTAAGTTATCAGACTTCCGTGCTGGAGGTCCGGGGTTCAATCCTCGGTCCCGGCACAGATCTATCTGATTTCCAAACCCTTACTTCACCTCTGACAAGACGTGTACTAATCACAACTTGTGAATGTGTGGAATGCCAAGCCTCCACCGTGGTTTGGATCCCACGTTAAACTGTAGGTCCTCCATTTCATCTCACAATCACCCTACCATTACATATTAGCGTAAGTGCGTATAACCCAAACGGGTAGTAAGATGCGGTGCTAATAATAATAATAACACTAATAATAATAATAATAATAATAATAATAAACCTTGATTTTCTTATGAATGTAGGCCTACATTTATAGCACTGTTTAGAAATTACACTTTTTCATGGTAAACTTTGATAACATTTTACAATATTATTAGTGTTAATTTATAAGTATTGATAATATCGATCAAAATTGACAGCTGAAGTTCAAATGACTTGACTTATGAATATATGAGTGTAGGTTTAGTAACTTTATCTACCCGTCAGATATGGTCATTCATAAGAAAATTGAGGTAAATTATATAATATATAGGCTGTTAAATAGGTGAAACGATTCATTTTGACAAAGATCACCGAAGATCTACGCTACCGAATTTTAATATTTTTATCAAAAAAAGTATGTAACAAAATTTTTGTTATGTAAAACTTTAAACATATTCAAGGAGAAAGCTAAAATTTTAGAAAACAACGCAATTCCTAGGGTACTTAGGGTTCTAAAAAACATATTTTAGCTTTATATTTTTAAAATTAAAGGATTTAATTTTTGGGTTAGCATTTCAAAGTTTAAAAAAATTTATCAAAGCCACAATTTACATAGTTAAAATTTATGTTCATCGGTGAATGTATGGATGCTTTTTTTAGCCTGTGTGACTCGGGAGCCCTAAGTTCATATCCAGGTGCACTGACCATTATACCATTAGGTCGGTTTGTATGGACGTCATTGAGACAGCGTAATAAAAAAGTATAATAAAAAAGTAGTTGAATTATATAAAAAAAAGTCTTGAGCTGTAGATTAGCACAAACATAATAAAACATCTTAAATTACAACGAACTTTACTACAAATCCTGCGACTTGGACAAACAAGAAAGTATAATAAAGATCCGTCTATAGAGTCCGTAAACTCCACAGCCGTATAAACCTTGAGTCCTTAATGGTCCTTAGAAATGTAAATCGCGTGTACACAGTCCGTATCCTTAATCACGTGACCGAGCCAACCAATGAGAAGGTCTGAGACTACGTACAATTAAACTTTTCTAAATAAAATGGTCCAAAGAAAGGCGGCAAGCAGAGGTTATCAAGAATACTAATGGGAAGTTTAATCTACCAAAGTGATGCCACTCTTTCTGAGAACTTGTTATTTTTCAGAAAACTGTTTCCGATATTCTATGCTTCATTTTGTTTTTATTATGAAATAACTTCATGAGTAAAGCTATCATTTCATTTTGTAACTTTTGCTGCCATTGGTTTTTTTCATTTCGATGCGCGCGCACATATTTACTTTGCTGTAATTGGTAATCCTTATCAGTCCGTATCGACTGTTCCTTATAAAGTTAAACTTCAGTCAACTTTTACAGAGTTGTTAGAACTAAGGACTTAAGTTTCAGGACACTGTATTTAGTTCAATCTTTTGGTGTGAAATTGATCTCTCACGGGTCACAATGCACCTTACGTATACGAAGTCTGTAGATGGGGCTTTTGGGCTATTTTTTACCCAGGTTAGGACTAGTTAATTACTAAGACCCACACAGGTGGACACATTGCTTGGAGGTCAAGCTAATTTACAGTGGATATCATCGCTGGGGGAACTGCATGGTTACTATTGGGAAATAGCGTTGTCATTTTCTCGTTTGTGTGTGGTCCATCTTTCCTCAAATATAAGACAAGTTTTGCAACGCTGGTTATTCGAGGTTGCCAGTAGCTCCTTCTTACCGGGGGGTCACGGTGCTCAGGCGTTTGTCCGGCCCGACGTACGGTGGCCGGGTGCGCTCTGGGCTCACACATGTCTCATATAAATGAGCACTAGACTGTCTTTGCCACTTTCCGGTACTGACAGATCTCTAAAAGTCCTGTCGGGGTGCCTCCACAGGGCGGCCCATGGGCAATGTGACGGACGGGGTCCGGCATAGCTAAGACCCCGACAAGGTCATCTGTGTGTGAGGAGGGGGGCTTCTCGACACACACTAAGTGGTTGGTAGTGCGTACCATTGTAGCGGTGATAGCTGGTCAGGGCACCTTCTCGAGGTCCCCGCTGGGCAACTCCGGACAGCTGGTCTCAGAAAGGCTGGGGCGGCAGCTAAGATGGTGAGAAAAAGAAAGAACTGAGATTTTTGAGAACGAGGTTTGAGAAGACGGCTGTTCGGAGGCTGAACTCCTGACTTCCTCGTGATGGGCGATCACTAGGAGGAGCCAACTCCCCCCTACCATCCGGTCCCAGTGGAGGGCGGGTTTTTCCCAAGTAACCCAAGGCAGGCTGGCATGGAAGGGCTGGTCCTGGATCTTTCGGGTGCCCTAGTACCCTTAATGGCACTCATGGACCTCGGTATATGTGGCGAAAATGTTCCGGTCCCAATGGGTATCAGTAGTTGCATTGTTAGGGGCCTCAGAGCCTAGGTACAGTGTAGCAGAAAGCCCTTCGGGGGGTCTCTTCGGAGATTTATTCTGGATATCAAAGCTCCTTCTTAACCCAGCACACACCCTTCCGACATAACTGAGCTCGAGTGGATTTGGCAACAGTTAACAGAGAGAGAAAGAGGATAAAGCATTTCTCCATCAGACCTGCAGTTACCTAAGCAATGATATTGAGTGTAGTCTGGTTTGCAGTGATGGGGAGGTGTGTTTTATAATCTCACCCATGTGTAGTGAGAGTCTGTTTTTCCTTAATTGTTTCCCACTTTCCCTGCACACAAATATAACTACAGTTCATTTACCTTCTACCTTTCTCATCTCTAGCCCATTGGTGTATATTTACACTTAGCAAGAACAGAAAGTGTAATGGGGTGGACAAAATAAAGCCCAACTAGTACACGCATGTCAAACTCCTTTGATAATAAGGGCCACATTGATAATTAAAAATACTGAGTAGGTCACATTTAAAAAACATAAACAATATTTTCACCTCAATAACTGAAAATAACTGGCCCCTTGGTGTAGTGGTCAGTGCATCTTTCTACGAGCTTGGGGGTCTTAGGTTATAATCCCTGCTGGTACCATGGGTATTTCCACTGTTTTGACACCCTCATATTCACTATCCCCATCACCACATCTCATCGGGACATGGAAAGAGCCTTCACGGAAAGGATGTACGATTAGTGCACTCGGGCGTCCCCTGGGCAGAGGTACATTAGTATTGGCTAATACTATCAGAAACTGGGTTACAAATAATGTAGCCCAGACACGCAATACTATTATTATAAGTGAAAATAACTCATTTTTAAAATCCTTACTGTTACAAAAAATTGAAATAATATAAAATGTTGATATTTATTCCGTAATATTTTAAGAACCCAGCGTTGCCTGAAAGATACGTCTTTAGATTTCTTTGCTTCCAATACAGTTTTTAATTTATAAAAAAATCTAATGAAATTATTAAAATTCTGGCTCCAATATGCACATGTTCGTGCACAAGAGCTACTGACTTTTAAAATCTCAGATCATTGCGTGCGGTAGATATAGCATAATGCTCATAAAAGGCAAACTTTTCATTTTGATTAATATACCTATATATTCCCCCAAGAAACTTGGAACTGTTTTTGCAGCAATGCTGTGAGTGCCCAGCTTTGAATCTTATATATTGAAGTCACTGTCATAATTGATGGCATTTTCTTGTCCATGAGCCTTGATTTCTTGGGTGTTCATTCCTTTTCATAAGATAGAACAGTAGTTCACACACCCATCTATTGCCAAATATTTCCCAAATTTAACAGGGTTTTTCTAAATCAATTTTCTCTGAGTAAAAATTAAAAATTAGGTGCAACAAACTTAATTGCTAGATTTCACCAAATAACCAATAACCAATTTCCAAATGTTTTATTTGTCCAACGTTTATTATAAGATGAATCGGGTCGAATTGTATGTTGTTCTATTAAAACGTCTGTGGGCCGCAAGGAATCATGGGTAGATAGGGCCACATGCGGCCCACAGGCTACCATTTTGACATGCCTGTTATAGTAGGAATCTGGTAAGAAGAACCATTGATAAAACACATACATATTTTTTTTATTGCAATCCACATTGACAATATTTTACTAGATTATTATTACTATTTTATGGATAATAATACTCATAATCATCAACAACTGTTTTCAGCCTGTGGTCATTTCAGTTTAGTAAAATGTTTCCATCTTCCTCTAACCATCCACCATTCTATCTTCTTTAATTTGCTTCCATTCTTCTTCTTTCACTGGCACAATTTCTGTTATCTGCTCCTCCCTTTTATTTCTTGTCCTACCTTGCGATCTTTTCCCTACATTCCTCATCTCCATCATTCTCTTCGGTATTCTCTCCATATCAATCATCATTTTATGGCCAAACCATCTCAGTCTTGATTCCTTTACTATCTGATGTGTTACTTTTTTCCTGATAACTTCATCCCTCATCCTGTTTCTCCTCGTGACAGCTAACATATTCCTCACAAACTTCATTCCCATGTCCTCCACTTTCCTAGTCTCTCTTACATTGTTTGTCCATGCTTCTGATGCTGCTAATACTGTTTATCTGCGTGTAACCTGAACGGGCAGTAAGACTCGGTAATTAAAAAACTATCTATCAAAATTAACGTCTGTAGAAAATACCATGAATTGATCTATGACTTTATTATAATGCAAAAAAAAACTTTCATTCTGAATCTGATTATAGTTATATATTCACTAAATGTTCCAGCCAATTATTTCAAATTCATTAAAAATACAAAAACAATTTAGTTGTTTAGGTGTTATTCGTGTTTCTTTCTTGTCTCTCTTAAAATGGAAGAAAAGTATAGACCGGCTTCTGAAACTGCCAATAAAATTCTAGTTTCTAGAAATCTAGTTTGAGTGAATTAACTCTTTTACGGCATGTTAATTTACGTTTTATGTAAACGCGTGAAGCCTTTATAAGAGCTTAGCCTCATAAATGTATAAACGTATCATTCATATGTATATCACTTCATTTAAACGGCTTCTAATTAGTTTATATGCTAAAGAAAGCTTGTTTTTCTGGACACGTTTCTCAAATATTTTCTTTTCTTTCCTAATTTTTCTTGTTTACCTATCAATGTACTGGACAATAAATAAAGTATTTATTAACTCTAAAAATCGAACTCGTGTTTTATTTCAAGAAAAAAGTGTTCGTTAATCTTTAAGATAAAAAATAAAACCGACTACCCTTTTAGTCAATTTTATTATTTTAGTTCTATTTGTTTTATTATGATTTTTTTAAATAAATGACCCTGTTGTTTTTAGTATGACGTTATTATTTTTCTGATTTTATCCTTATTAATTATGACTCTATTAATATTGTATCCGATAGATTAAATATAATTTACATTTTAAAACTTGTTTTATTAATCTCCTCTTCCAATGTCATCATATTCTAGAAATAGATCAGTAACTCCTTATTCCTTTTTCCAGCTTGTTAGTAAATATATCAATCAAAATACTATTACAAAAACAATTTTTGAAACAAAAAAAATTTTTTTAATCCATCCGGTGTTTTTTCTTTCTCGTTTACAGAGGAAGTGCTGTAATCGTGAAAATTTTCAATCTCCAAGATATGATGAATCTTTACGTTTTATGTGGGTCCGAGCCCAAAAAAGTGGATTTAACCATACTTTCTGTTCCCATATCTGTCTGTTTGTCTGTCTGCCCGTCTATCTGTATCTGGCCACAGATCTGAAACGGTTGTATGGAATTTATTAAAACTTGATGTTATAGGGCAAAATCTGAGTACTTTTTTTTTCCATTTTGGTGTTAGTCCTCAAAAAAAGGGTAGTTTACTGATGAGTGATTATTTTGAGTTCCAAATATTTTGAAAACGGCTATGAGGATTTTGTTTATTGATGGTTATGTGGGTAGTGTTTGTCATCCCAAATATCAATTTATACTTGACTTTTAGCTAAAAATTCGTGATTTTCCAAAAATAAAAATATTTTTAAAAGAGCTATTAAGATTCTGTTTGAATGTATATCTGAGGAGTGTTTAGCATGAAAAATAAAACTGAATACTTGATTTTCAATTAAAAACTAGTTTAAGGGTAATTTATTGATTAATGATTTTTTAAATTTGGATATTAAATAAAATGTTCTGGCGATTTGGTTCAAAAGAGCTATTTGTTAAGTTTTATACAATACAAATAATCTACGTATGTTTGTTTTTCTAAAAAATAAAAAATTATAATGCATAATTGATTATTGATTTTTGTAAAATTTGGATTAAAAAAATAGCTTTAATGATTTTGTTCAAATTTAGTATCGAAATATTATTTTGCATGATAATTGTAATTATTTATGTTTTTTAAATAAGTAATTAAGGGTAGTTTACTTACGACAAATTATTAAAAAAATTTAAATTTTTCTAAATTGAGCTTGAATATTTGAGTTAAAAATGAGTATCTGATAATAGTTTTCATGATGATACAAACTAAGTTTTTATTTTTACAAATTCAAAATAATGTTTTGGTAGTCAACAAAAAATTATTTTTGAAAATTTGAACTGTTTGTGATTCTTATTTTGGAAGATTGGTTGACTCCTAAGACTAAACCATAAATACGGAATTAAATGACATTCACCTAAAATTTAGTTTTCCCAAGGTTTTGTTAATCATAAGGCATGTGATAAATAATGCTCTGAACGTTTTGAAATAAATTCAAAGAATGAATAAGTAAACGAGATAGTAACACGTTAAATATGTCCCAGACTTTGTCAATATTTACATAGCAAAAATGACTATTTTAAATACTGGCTGGTTTTCCTGTCGTACTTCAAGTATTATCTTGATACATAGGACTCTTAAACATACTCCTTATATTATTTAAAACATATTTTAGACCTATGTTGTGTTGTTCATTTACCCACAAGGTCATCTGAAATATTCTGTTAAATCTGAATTACAAGTGAATCGCATGATAATGAGTTTTTCTAACATTTATATATTTTGTAAAGTTGTGTACTTAAAGGTGCAAAGAATGTGCACAGTCCATTTATCTGTGTGCCTAGCGTGTATCTAAGTAGCCTTACTATATCCATAGCCCTTGGAATATGCTCGTGGGCAAAACGTCTATTAACATAACATTCCCATAATATATTTTTCACATGTCCCTAGTACATACTAACACAACCTTCTAACGTCTCTACCCCTTGGATTGTGCTCATGGGCCTAGCACCTTTCAAAGCAACCCTCTCGCATCTCTCTCTACCCCTTGGACTGTGCGCATGGGCCTAGCACCTCAACACAACCTTCTAACACCACTACCCCTTGGGCTGTGGTTCATAACACCTCTCAATGCAACCTTATACCGTCCTTAGACCTTGGACTGTGCTGGATGAGGCTTTTCTTAGACTGTAATTTACAACGAGTAAACAATCTCTAGAGTTTGAGAGCAAGCAGGTGGGAACTAGCACATCTAAGTAGCTAAGAATAGGTTTTGGTTGATTCGTTTAATGTTGGTGAGCTTGTCTCCACGAACGAGTGATTCAGGAGGCGAGTTTCAACCCTAAGGGTTCCTAGTTTTAACCAGTGTGGTGCTTTAAATACTCTAGTCATCTAGTTCCACTATGCTTATGGCAAATATTCAACAACTGTTGATATCACCATGTGAAGAAAGTTAAACTCTATGTTTCTACCGGAGCAATGTTTTATTTATAAGTTTGGCAATAAAAACTGCAAAATTACTTACCTTAAATCTTGTCTTCTACGCGCCCACCTTTAAACCATATCTCTCAACGAATAACATCTAACTTGTGTAGGTAATACAGATAGAACCAGACATCGTGAGTCCGACACCATAGCTCAGTCGGTAGAATGTCTATCTACTGAGCTAAGGATCCCGGATTCGATTCCTGGCATTACCTTTTCATAGTGATGAATAAAAATTCAAGGGCTGGGTGCTGTGTTTGTTCTAGATTTATGTTAATTTATAAGTCGTGTGTTGATATAGTAAGTCGATTCCAAAGCACACGTTAAATACTTCAAATAAATAAATAAATAATAAATAAACATATCGGAGTACAGTTTGATGTATTCTATTTTATAAAATAGGAGAATTGAAACCAGTAAAATTTTAGTTTTGTTAATAAATAGTTTGAATTTGCTTCAGAAAATATAAATGGTAGCTAAATTGTATATTATATTATTAATCCCCTCGTCCTACTATATTTTCGCGTTGTACGCATATATCATAGTAAATCTAATGGGGTAGGGATGAGAAAGGAAATATTTTAAAGGTAATAAACCCGCATTTGCGTTGCAGAAAAGAGGAAATCCATTTAGGAAAAACCACCTTCAGTAGATATAACCGTATTAGAGCCCCAATCTCTCAGTCATCAGTGGGCAAGTCTAACACGAGAGTGACGCCTTAGACTGTTAGGTCACTGAGGCAGGTAAACAAATGCTAACTTTTTGTTTAAATGCATTCATTATATTATAAATACAAACATGCACGTTATGGGGTGGATTAATTCATTTGGAGGTAGTTGCCATGTTTGTATTAAAATTATATTTTGATGAACAACTAATAAGCTTTAGAAAAAACTCTAAAACCGATTTCGATTCGAAATTTGAGTAAGCTTTTTTTCTAATTTGCAAGTCTTTTTTTTTCGTGTCCTCGAATTTCTAATATTTTCAAAATTTAGGAAACTCGATAGTTTGAAAATTCAAAACACCTTTGAATATAAAAAACGATGATCCAAACTAGCATGTAGGGACACAGATTTAACAAAAAATATTCCAAATTTTGTAGGAATACTCTCAGCTGAACGTTACAAAAGTTATTAGATCTACTTTCATATATTCGTACGAAAACACATTTAATATGCACGTGTCACTTTTTATATCTAGAATCGTGTATATAAATTAACACTAATATTTTTTTATGTTGTTATTACTGATTGTAAAAAGAGTTTGTATTTTCTAATAGTGCCGTTCTTCCTAATAACTACTACAAAACTTAAGAACAATATTCATTTACAGATTTAAAAAAATAAATATTACTCCATGTGTGTCTAAATGTGTGTGTAACTATTTCTACTGTTAAATAGAGAAGAAATGAATATTTTACCTTTGAGCAATGGCCTATTATCATATATTTCCTTTTTCTTGAAATGGGTTTTCTTCATTCAATTTATACTTGGTAGTTTATTTTTATTTATATATATATTTATATTACTATACAATAAAATAATAGGTGTACTTTAACGAGTAAACATGCGAGACACTCTTAGTGCTAAAACAGCCAATGTCATATTTTGCTCAATATACAGTCCGATTCAGAAAGGAAGAAACTTTTTGACACTTACAAAATCAACTTTTATTTTAGCACTTTTTCTAACTACCCGTTCCGATTATACGCTTATGTACTAATTACGCTAATGATTTTAAGAATTAGGAAGGTTATATTATAAGGAAGTGTACCCAAATTAACGAAGAGGTAAAGTGGAAAACCATTTTGTAAATACCACCCTCAGTATAGGCTACCTGACCGAGATCCAAACCTCAATCTCCCCATCATCGGCAGTCTAATCTACTGCGAGAGTAGTGCGTTAGAGATAATGTCGCCACCAAAGTGAGCTACAAAAGTAACTGAATACTATTTTCATATTTTCACACTTCAAATAATATATTTAAATGTAATTTTTGCTAGATAGTATAAATTTCGATAAATTAATGATTGTTATCCATATTGACCTCAAATAATATGTTTAAACTTCTTAAAAGGTTTTACCCACCAGAATTTTAGTATAATATGTTATGGCCAAGGATCAAAACCTGATACACTTCATGAATTGGCTTGACTTATCGTACATTGACCATCGTTATCAAATTAAATCGCAAAATATTGGTGGGAGAAAGTTTTAATTTGGGTTCAGGTCAGTCAAAGCTCGAATTGAACACGACAGCTAGGCAAATGTCTGAAGTGCTGAATAGTATGACACAACACAATCCCAACCTAAACCAACCTAACCAACTGGGGCTCCACTGGGTATCATATCTGAGTGAACTTAATGGTTACTATTGGTAGACAGCGATGTTATACTCTGGTTTTTATGTGGTCAATCTCCCCTTAAGTTTAGTAAAAATGTTGCAACCCTGGTTCGTCGAGGCTGCCAGTAGACCCTTCTTACCCCATCACACCACCTTCAGACAAAACTGAAAGTGAGTAGATTTGGCAACAGGTAAACGAGAGAGAGAAGATAAAGCTTTCCTCCATCAGACCTGCATTTCCCTCACCGAGGATATTGAGTGTAGGGAATATTTCTTCAGCTGTGGGATATCCGTGAAGACCGGATATCGATAGAGTCCGGATACGGACCATATTACACTCACACCTTGGACAGGATATAACTGAAACTGATATTGTAAACGTGGTCGTATATAAAAATAGACGGTAGAATTTACTCAGAGTGAAATAGCTGAGGCCATTAAATTGAAGACAATTACAGAAAAATATATATAATTAATAGTAGCATCATCTAGTCAACCTTTAACTGAAGGTCAAAGATTTTCAAGATGCTTCTGCACAAGAAAATGTTCAAGCCAATGCTAATGAAAACGCGCTAATAAACTATGTTATGTAACTACAAATATCACATCAGCTCCTCAGACTGCACAAACAATTAGGAGTAAAAAGGGCTTTACAGTGTTAAGGTGAGCTCAAAGGGACACAAGAAAAGACCAGCTATTTTACAGTTTTTATATAAAACATTTTTGTTTAAAATAAATCCAGTATTGCTCCAGTAGCAACCTTTAGTTTAATTTTCTTCACATGGTGAGATGAACAGTTGTTTAATATCAGTCAAAGGTGTCCTGGAATTTAATGACCACTTTTTCTCTTTATTCAAAACGTTTCTCATATAATGCCGCTATACTAGTGACAGATATTCAACAAGTGTTGGTATCATCATGTGAAGAAAATTAAACTATATTTTTCTACAGGAGAACATATTTGATTTATTTTGTCCAAATAAATTTTTTGCTTTGAAGAATGCAAAATTACACTGGGTTCTTCACGCGTCCCCTACACTCCCTCCGCGATCTTTGGAAAACCACTAATTTTGGTTATTGGCCCTTTTAACACCAAGCCAAGGATGCTTAGGACTCTATTTTTTTCTATCACGATAAGATTATGGGATAATTAGTTTAAATGTGTGACTCGTGCAAATTATAGGTTGTGAAGTTGTGTAAATATGTTTATCC
>CABFWO010001371.1:0-41687 GCA_902155825.1 Timema genevievae
CTATTCTGCAGTCATGTGTGGAGTTTTAGCATACCGCGCGGGCGTGAGCCAGTAAGTTGCTACCTTACAATCTCGACGGAGGGTACCTTAAAAAATTTGTAAGGTACTGCGCATGTAATAAATTGCCATGATTTATTTGTTTTCCAACACACTTCATTTGACATGTTGTTGTTGTTTTAACATTGTTTGTTACTTTGAATTAATAATTCAAATATTTCTTACATTTGCCAATGTTTCACCTTTTCATATAATTATTTCCTTAAGTCCCGCCCTTCTTCTTTTTAGTCTATCGTGGCCGTAACTAAATAAAGTGAGAGTGGGGATGTACAATTATCCCTCATTGATCAGTGTTAATCCTGATACTAGCACGAAGATTGATCAAGGTACAACGTATGAACAAATGTTAATGATCGTTCATGTCTGATATGTACTCAAATATAATTCACTTATCGAAGTCATACATCAATCCAGTCACCCTGGAAGGCCACAGTCTAACCTTGATGAATAATACCAAGGCTACATCATAGTGCCACCTTTCAAGGTAAACGATAGGTGCTTGTTTATGATTCATCTATCCAAATCAAGGATTTTGATCGGAACCATACATCATATAATAATCGTTCAAGCTTGATACTTAAATGATATAATTATGTTATTAGAGCCTCACATGATACAGCATGATGCAATAGACAGCTCAACAACATCAGCCGATGTGAGGTCCTGCAGCAGTAATGATCAGGACATAAGCACAATTTAAGAGTCCATCCTGGATGACGTTCTCAATCCCATAGAATAAGATCAGAATAATGCAGCAGATAGCTCTCCCACATCTGCCATTGAGGTATCCTGCTGCGCTGATAATTAGTACAACAGCATACTTAAGATGTATATCCTAGATCAATTTGAGTTTCTTCACCTATTAATGTAAAATAATTATTGTTTGTTTTAAATTAATTGTAAACTTAATTTTACGTAATTTTTCTATAACGTATTCATCTACCTTGGTAGGTATATAAAAGTAATATGATCACAGTTAGGAGGGGTAGGATTCATACTATCTTGAGNGGGGAGGTTAAAAGAGAGGCTGGAGAACAAGGGTTACAGAACGAGGAAGAATGCAGAGAGATATATGATTAAGGTAAGGATCTTGAAGAGAAAGACAAAATGTAGGAAGGTTCATTTTAAAGCTTGTGTGTTGACAAGGTGGAAACATGATGTATGGCATGATAAATAAACGATGGACAAAGTCTTTTAATTATGATAAATGACTCCAGAAAATTTAAGTATGAAGTTTAATTATAACCATTGAAGAACGATCAAACGTCTTATAAGCACGATGTTTGTCTTGATGTTCAAATTACTTATCATTCTAATCAATGAAAGATAAATAAATGTCTTATAAATTAGATGAATGAATTTGATCATGTATAATGCATAATATGATCGACTATGTTTTACGAATGCTTTTTGATTCAAATAATTGATTATATTATTGACCGATGAGCAATGTTTAACTTATGCAAAACTATAATCAAGCTGTGAATAAAAATCATGTAAGCATGATGTATGACTATGACTAATGAAGGAATTTATAAAATTTGGCAATATAAAGTATCACTCTTTTAAACAACAACATGAGAAGACAAGACACCTTTCTTACCTCAAGTGATTACATTACGATTCATCGTATTTAACCCTCTAACGTTGGCTGATTATAACATGACAACTACACCATATTGAGACTGAACTAGACTGTATTGGAACTAAACTACGCATATATATAAACTATATTTATTTCACTATTGTTCTATCTTATACTAAACATACGTCTATATTATAATTTGGTCATGTTTTGACCAACAACGCTATTATGACACAGAGTATCTACTGAATTAAAATGCATGGCTCAACATCATAGCCGTTTTAATGGTAACCAAGCTGCTAACCTGGTACTGTCATGTCAGGAAATGAACCCAAACTTCTGACAACAGGGATTCAAAGTATACTTACGGGTAAGGATAGGTCTAAATGTGTATGAAATCATCTCTACCAGGATAAGGTTTGTGAAACTATCCATTATGAATAAAACATCTCATGAACGTAATTCTAGGGACGGGAATCCATCCCTGAGCACAGTGTAGTATATGAATGAATAATCGTGTATATTTCAATCATGATTGTAAGCAGGCACCCCTCATTTAGCCTGTAAGGTGTAGCTCATAAGATAGGATAATAGTGGAATCATCACACATTTTAGGTTAGATGGAGTGGGCTTATGTCATGTCAAGCATGACTCCGATTGATGAAGGATACAGGATTCTTAATTCTGATCGTGTAAGTATGGGACATTAACGACGATTATATAATGCATAGTTCTGAATAATGAATGATTTTCAAGTGTAAATGTTTCCTTATTTGGATAGCACGATCAAGAACGAGTACAATTTTACATTATTTATGATTATGATCAATGAATGGTAATATCTTTCTTGACTCTGATTAAGTAAATATATAATGTAAATATCAAGTTTGAACGATGATCATATGACGAATGATTCCGATCAGAAGTCCTTGGTTTGGATAGATGTATAATAAACAAGCACCTATAGTTTACCTTAAAAGGTAGCTAGCGTACCTTGCATGGTTTTATTATAGTGTAAACATAGTGTAATTCATCAAGGTTATATTTTGAACTTTCAGGGTGACTAGAATAATGCATTAATCCGATAAATTAATAATGTTTGAGTCTACATCGGACATGACCAATCAATAACCTTTGATCATGGATTGAACCTTGATCACATATCGTGCTAGTATTAAGATTGACAATGATCAATGAAGGATGATTCTATACTGTGTAAATAGGATGCATGGTTCTGATAAGAAATCGTGCACGAATCATACGTGACTCTTATTAATGAAATATGATCCTCTGATGTGTAAGTATTATGCTTGTTTCTGATCAGCCATAGTGCAAGTATGAATTGTGATTCAGACAGATGAAAGATGATCATATACAGTGTAAAAACGATGCATGATTCTGATAAATGAATGATCATTAAATATAATAAACGATGATGTTTAGGATGTCCAAATATGATACATGGCTGTGATAAATGAAGTATGTTCATATTATGTCTTTTACTCTGATTAATGAAGTATGATCAAATTTATTAAATTTGATGTATGGCTTTATCATTTGTGAGGCATGGCATGACATTGAATGATGATCTAATGTGCTATAATATATAATGTATGACTCAATGATCAAAATATATCTTGGAGGATAAGTTTCATGGCACTAATCAATTGATGGGAATCAAATATATTATGAGCTTGATACATGTCACAAATTAATCAATGAAGATCAGAAAAATGTGGTATCGTATTATCATGATACATGAATCAGTTTGATGAAGGGTTATCATATGTCGCTTAAGTATTGTGCATGACTCTAAAACGTATGAAGTATGACATGATCAATGAAAGATGATCAAAATTGATAGAAGTATGATGTATGAACCATAATCTGAAGAAACCACGATTAGTTTTCTACACGCACAAAAGATATGGTTTTTAGATCCAATCGGTATTACATATTTACCCCTTCTTTGACATGATTACTTTTAAATCTCATCATAAGAAATTACTTTTAATATGAATGTTTCTACTATTGTTCCTTACTTCCATAAATTACCCTAATATTGATATAAATTTGGAGATCCTTGAATATTTTGGCCAGAGTATTTTGTACTATAAGTTGTATCTCGGTGGAAACAATCAAGGTATTACTCTTAGCATGCATATTTCTTCTACGGTTACAATCATTGATACTTAGAGCCATTATGATACCATTTGTTTCCACAGAGTTGATATCTTATCGGTTTTTATCAAGATGGCATCAACCAAGGGATGAATCTTACCTTGGATGATTCCACAAAGGCTCCAGTCATTGATAGCTAAGCCAATAACAACACTCCTTGTTTACACTAGTTTTAATATATTATAAATTTCACGATGTTGGGATCAACCAAGGAATAGCGCTTAACTTGAATAGTACCGCTATGATTCCAGTCATTGGTAGTTAGAATTTTGATGAAATACCGTATAGTAGACGTGATGGATTTATCTTTATTGGAGGGGTCAGGTTGTGTTTTCAGGGAGACGTGCAAGATACAACTGATGTCAGTCTTCAACTGGGAGTACGCACCTAATTTGGCCTAAATTATAGGCCAAATGACTTTAGGTCAACTCAACTTCTATGAAGTTAATTTTTAAGCCGAATTACATTTGATTAACTTAAAAAAATAATGTTTTACTTGAAATTCCTTTTAGGTCAAATGGCTTTAGTTCAAATTAATTTTGCTTTACATTCTCAGGCCAAATAAATCCAGGCCTACTGTCACGTCCCCATTAAAACAACTTTGTAACAGTTTCAAAAGTTCAATAATCAGTCATCAGTTTTTAACGATCCTAAAATCAATTTTTTGCCAAAAATATCTACAAGGCTAATTTAGCATTCAAAATATATTACTTTCGAGCAAGATAATTCAAGTTAGTTGTAACATATTTAAAATTTAAAAAAATCAGTTATCAATAAGCTGCCCTGGATTATAGATATAGATTCAAAACAATGATTGATCCCCAACTTACAACAACATAGTCTACAGCAACTATATATCAAGTTTGAACCAAATCTATCAAACCGTTTCGGTGGTAGTCGCAGAGACATTTAAGTGTACAGACAGAATTATTGTAAGAACCAGTCAATATCTATTGTGTTTTACAGGGCATTTGAGACACCCACAATATTATTTCTGGACACAGGACAATGAAGAGTGGTTTTAAAGAAATTAAAAGATTCTATGGTAAAAACTACCATGAACATTAAAAAGTTTGAAACCACAACCACTGCCCTATTAAGCATGTTTCACATTACGGGGCCACTCACGCTCACACTCTCATCATGCTCACGCTCATGGGGTGCACCGAGGTATTCACACTGCGACGCCCACGTAAGAGAAATGTTTACAAGATTCTTCACATCAGAAGCAGGCTCCGTTCCTTGGCAACACAATATGATTTAAATTTGTTGGTTTAAAATTATTGTATTTTTTTAAGATAATAAAATAAACTTTGACACCCATTTTGTTTAAAATCTGTCCTATTTCCTTCCATACCTTATTTTTTTTAAACATCATCTCTATAACATTTGTTTGCCAAGTTGTATAGTTCAGGTTTGGTAAGCACAAGTTCAATCAATTTTTCGTCCATGGGGGTCCATGTTTGTTCGACTGGTTGAAAACAAACTGGAGCTTGGGACTATACTGTGCATGTCATGTTTACAGTAGCGGTCCATTCGGGCTACGATCGAAATATTCTCGACAAGGATCGCGGTGGTCATTACTAGTGCACGTGGGCGTGGCATTCTCTATAGTGTAAACACTCCCATTTGATTCACACTGTACGATATTTGAGCGTAGCCTGAGCACTGTTTGAGTGGAGCGGGAGTTTTCCCCATAGTGTGAAACAATCTTTAAAAAGAAACTGATACACGCATAGGAAACATAGCTCAATATTGTTAGTCATATTTAAGAACGGTATTGTGTGGTCGTAAATAAACTGTACAATAAAAATAAACGTTTTTATTTCATAAACACATTAAATTATTACAATGCACTCACAAATCTTGACATAATATACTGTGGACTTTTTTTTTTATATTTGAGACAATATAATTAATACATAATAACATAAATTTCGAGTTCATACTGCCACAGAGGAAGTAAGTAAACAACACAGGTAAATAATGGAACTAAACTAAATCTAACTAAATTAATTTTATTAAATAATGTTTAATTTTTTTATTTTGTATTAAAACAAATTAACATACTAAAGAAAAAGTCAAAAGTATTTTATATCTTAAAGCTAAAACAATTATTATTGCAAAAAAAAAAACCCATCACATTTTGTGTAATAGTTTCTACTCCAGACTCTGAAATAGAAAGTCACTCTACCGGTACGATACCAATTTGAGTTTAACTTCTCTAAACTTTGCACACTCGTGTTGATCACAACTGCTGGACTTTATTTGATATTTGAGTGAAAACGCGTATTCTTGAATATTAAATTAATTCCTGATTTAGAGTCTTCTTATTCTGGTTATGGGTTTATCTTCAAACGACGTTAATCAATTGCTAATTGATTATTTAAACTGATTATTCACAATTGTTAAGTTAAACTAGTTCCAAGTCATCGTTTTCTGTTACGAGGAAGCGAACGTAGTTTCTTGGAAACATCCTTTAAAAATAGTGGAGGAAAGTTATTAACACTTTTTATTCCCTTGTAAATTGTTTTAATTGTTATTATATGTTATATCAGGTATAACATACCATATAGACCCTCTAATATGCCAGCTTGAACACACACCATGTAATCCCGACTACGCACTTTGACGATGCATTCTAAGCTGTTGTAAAAATAAGCTCGGCCAGCGTTGATCCTTTCTGTTGAACACGATAGCAATAAGATAAGGCTACCATTTGTATTAATTAAGTTATATTCTTGGCACAGGTTTCCCCACATGGCCAGATGACTTAGCGTTGTCAAGAGGCCAATAAATCATGGGGCAGTTTCAAAATACATATTAAGCATAAAGACAAAATTACAAATTTCCTAGACTTGGTGGTGTCACGTAAAATAATATTGTTGTTTTTTAAAAAATGGTCCATCCGATTGATTTTTGTAAAATGATGTTGTCTTATTCTGAATTCAGATATTTTTATGGCTCAGAATTTCCATGACCTCCAATAGTTGCAATAATATGATTGAAAAGAAACATGGGAATAATAACTAAAAGTGAACACATAAATATAAGAAGGTTTTATGAATATAATTTTTAATGTCTTTCATGAACTATAAACAGTTAAACATACACATTAAAATGATCCAAATATTTACTAAAATATTTATATAGAAACGTTTCACAACAAAAATAGCTAGAAAAATCTTTAACCTTGACCCTCTTGATTTTTTCTCCAATAACTAACACGTTCATGATCACAAATTATTATTGCTCGAACCTTAGTCATTATCTCTTAATTAATATTTGTTGGAACCGACATCTTTCTTGTGATAAACTTAATTCTTGTGAGAGAGACCATCTTTTCATTCTTTTATAACATTCATTAATTAATTATGCTATTTAAAGATTTCTTAAATTCCCTGGAATTATCTGAGGAATCTTATTTATCAGTTTTAATAAGTGTTGCTGTTACTATATTAACTATACGTATCCACTGGGATTTTTGGAGGTACCTTTATATGAAATTTAAAAATATTGGTTGCAAGTGACATATTGCTTAGTATGATGATAACTAAAAGAGGAGTCTTAATCTCTAGAGTTACTTATATCATATTCATATTGTTGTTAGAGTACTCATAACCCCCAAAATTGGTAAAATAAGCCTATTAATTAGTGTTACGTCAATCAGAATTGTTAACGGTTTCTTTTACTACTTGGAACTGTCTAAGGATTGTGTTTAATAGTGTGGCTTTATGTTTGTTGATATTAGGAGGTTGATTATTGCCACTTTGTTTATTTGCGTTATTTCCTTGTTTTAAATGAGAACACATATCTTGCAGCCATCGAGGTTGTTAGATGAACTTTTTTTTAATTTTTTTTATTTGTTTGTATTTGTTATTATTTCCATATTATTAATAGTCTCAAAATCTGTAAGTGGAGCATGGGTCATTATGAATAGTTTTATAATATCATAGTCATCAGGATTGTAAAAGTATCCGTGTTTAGTAGTGTTAACTTTTCTAATTTTTACTTTCATTTGAATGGTCATAATCAACATATTTCAAACTGGCCATGATCAATAGGACTTTTATCTCCATATTTTTTAATTTCACTTTTAGGCTCATAATAATCATAATTTTTAGAGGGATATAGATCAGAAGATATTATTTCTCTTTCGTTTAAAGGTTCATAATCATAATATTTGCTAGAGGGATCTTGATCAATAAGCCCTTTATCTCCATACTTTTTACTTTTGCTTAAAGGCTCATAGCTCTCATATTTGTTAGAGTGATATTGTCCAGTAGGTCTTTTAACCCCATATGTTTTAATTTCGCTTGTAAGATCATAATTAGTATCTTTACTAAAGGGATATTGTCCAGTAGGTTTTTTGTCTCTATATTTCTTACTTTTGCTTTTAGGCTCAAAATTATCATATTTGTTAGAGATATATTGTCCAGTAGGTCCTTTATCTCCATATTTTTTAATTTTGCTTGCAGGCTCATAATAGTCATCATTCCTAGAAGTATATAGATCAATAGATATTATTTCTTTTTGACTTGTAGGTACATAGTTATCATATTTATTATAGGGATATTTTCCAGTAGGTCCTTTATTTCCATATTTTTTACTTTCGCCTATAGGTTCATAATAATTATATTTTTTAGAGGGATATTTTCCAATAGGTATTTTATTTCTTTCATTTAAATTCTCAAAATCATCATAGTTGCTAGACGTATATTGTCCAGTCGGGCCTTTGGGTCCATATTTTTTAATTTCGCTTGTGGGCTCATAAAAATTATAATTTTTAGAGGGATATTGTCCAGTTGGTCCTTTATCTTCATATTTTTTAATTTCAATCATATTTGTTAGAGATATATTGTCCAGTAGGTCCTTTATCTCCATATTTTTTAATTTTGCTTGCAGGCTCATAATAGTCATCATTCCTAGAAGTATATAGATCAATAGATATTATTTCTTTTTGACTTGTAGGTACATAGTTATCATATTTATTATAGGGATATTTTCCAGTAGGTCCTTTATTTCCATATTTTTTACTTTCGCCTATAGGTTCATAATAATTATATTTTTTAGAGGGATATTTTCCAATAGGTATTTTATTTCTTTCATTTAAATTCTCAAAATCATCATAGTTGCTAGACGTATATTGTCCAGTCGGGCCTTTGGGTCCATATTTTTTAATTTCGCTTGTGGGCTCATAAAAATTATAATTTTTAGAGGGATATTGTCCAGTTGGTCCTTTATCTTCATATTTTTTAATTTCACTTGTAGGCTCATAACCATCATATTTGTTAGAGATATATAGTCCAGTAGGTCCTTTATCTCCATATTTTTTAGTTTTGCTTGCAGGCTCATAATAGCCATAATTGTTAGAGGAATATAGGTCAATAGATATTAATTCTTTTTGACTTGTAGGCTCATTATTACTATATTTTTTAGAGGGATACTGTCCAGTAGGTATTTTATTACCATATTTTTTACCTTTGCTTGAAGGCTCATAATTATCATATTTGTTAAAGGGATATGGTCCAATAGGTCCTTTATTACCATATTTTTCTATTTCACTTGTAGATTCATAACTATCATATTTTTTAGAGGAATATTGTCCATTAGATCCATAATCTACATATTTTTTTATTTCGCTTGTGGGCTTATGATAATCATAATTGTTAGAGGGATATAGCTCAATAGCTATTATTTCTTTTTCGCTTTTAGGCTCATAATCCTCATATTTGTCAGAGTTATATTGTCCAAGAGGTCTTTTATTTCCATATTTTCTAATTTCACTTGTAGGCTCATAACTATCATAATAATTGCTAGGGGGATATTGTCCAGTAGGTCCTTTCTCTCCATGTATTTTAATTTCGCTTGTAGGCTCATAATTATCATAATAATTGCTAGGGGGATATTGTCCAGTAGGTCCTTTTTCTCCATGTATTTTAATTTCGCTTGTAGGCTCATAATTATCATAATAATTGCTAGGGGGATATTGTCCGGTAGGTCCTTTTTCTCCATGTATTTTAATTTCGCTTGAAGGCTCATAATTATCATAATAATTGTTAGGGGGATATTGTCCAGTAGGTCCTTTTTCTCCATGTATTTTAATTTCGCTTGTAGGCTCATAATTATCATAATAATTGTTAGGGGGATATTGTCCAGTAGGTCCTTTTTCTCCATGTATTTTAATTTCGTTTGTAGGCTCATAATTATAATAATTGCTAGGGGGATATTGTCCAGTAGGTCCTTTTTCTCCATATATTTTAATTTCGCTTGTAGGCTCATAGTTATAATAATTGCTAGGGGGATATTGTCCAGTAGGTCCTTTTTCTCTATATATTTTAATTTCGCTTGTAGGCTCATAATTATCATAATAATTGTTAGGGGGATATTGTCCAGTAGGTCCTTTTTCTCCATGTATTTTAATCTCGCTTGTAGGCTGATAGTTCTCATACATGCTAGAGGGATGTTTTCCGGTAGGTTTTTTATCTCTATATTTTTTACTTTCACTTTTTGGCTCATAATTATCATATTTTTTGGAGGAGTATTGTCCAGTTGGTCTCTTATTTTCATAATTTTTATTTTTTCTTGGATACTCATAATCTATATATGGGTTAGAGGAATCTCGTGCGTTAGGTTTGCTTTCTTCATATTCGTTACAATTGATAAAAAGTTCATAACCAACCAATTTTTCAGAGGAACCGTGTTCAATAATTTTAATTCCTGCTGGATTGTTACCATAGTAATGGTTGTCCTCATTTTGGCCAAGTATTCCTTTATTCTCTATGCCATTTCCCTTAATGGAATTATTATTATTTACTTTAGATGTATTATGATCTGCCTCTTGTTCACCTCCTACAGACAAGTTGGTTCCATTGATATTCTTAGCATTTGGTGAATAACTATCTTGAGTAGAGTTATTGTTCGAGGAAACATGACCAAACACTGCAATTACTGCTAGAACCTGAAATTATAATAAAATATTAATATATATATATAGCCAATATAAACATATATTTTATAACTCCACCAAGCATTATTATTATTATTATTATTATTATTATTGGGTGACCTGACGGTCTTTGGGTAACGTATCGGACCTCTGTGCTGGGGATCCAGGGTTCAATCCTCGGTCCCGGCACAAATTTATCTGATTCCCAAACCCTTCCTTCACCTCTGACAAGATGTGTTTTAAACACAACTTGTGATTGTGTGGAATGCTAGGCCTCCACCGTGGTTCGGATCTCACGTTAAACTGTAGGTCCTCCATTTCATCTCACAATCACCCTACCATTACACATTAGCGTAAGTGCGTATAACCCGAACGCTTAGTAAGACGTGGTGATTAATAATAATAATAATAATAATAATAATAATAATAATAATAATAATAAACTGCTTTTGGAGTAATTGTTTCTATAAAATAAAGCCCAAACTTTTAAATATATTTAAGTCTCACTTTTATATTTAACAGCTAACTAATGTTTATTTATTAATATAGAGTATTAAGTAATATTTATTTAATATGGTTTTACTATTTTTAATTATAAATACATACATTTCTATAGGCTATTTAGTCTTGTTAGAATATATTTTCAAAATAGAATGCATAATCTTAACACATGATGTAACTGCATCTCTAAACAATATTAAGCTATATTATTTATTTAATTATGTAAATATTAAATTTCTTTGTTATGCTTTTGACCTGCTATATGTCTTGTTTTTCTATAAGATGGAAATTTAATCAACTAAAATATTTATTATTGTTTTGTGTTACGCGTCTTAGTATGCACAGCTCATATTAACTAATCTAAGTAAGAATCGTGGTTTGAGTGAATTCAAATAAAATATAACTGAATTTTACTAGAAATAAGAGGGAAGTTTCGATATGTAGGAAAAAAGAGTTAAATTATCTGGGATTATGCCTTTATCCACCTGGTCAGAATAAATTCAAATATTGCACATCCAACTCTACCAGTTACAATGCTATAAACAATATAATCAGAAAGATCAAAATAATATGAGATTGATAGATAGATAAATTTTTGCATAATCCTTAAAAGAAGCTTAGGAAATGAATTATGTGCATTAAGTGCCTTGCTACAGCTAGTTAGGGTCAAACCTCGGTCTCTTTTCACAGATTAAAATAAACTTTTTGCCTCACTCCTAATTTTTTTTGATTAGCATATTTTATATTTGGTATTACTATAAATAACTTGAATCTTATTGGCATTATTGCTAAAATAATTTAGTAAATGATTCCAAAACATAGCATGTTTTTCGCTCATTACTTTTCAATATTAATATTTATTTATTCTATATTTATATAAATTTGAAGATTTTATTTTGGAAAAATGTCATTGCAAAATTCATCTATTCTCTGTAAGGCTGCATTTTGACATTTTCTCTTTATATATTGCCAAACGGACCTCTCAAAATTAGTAGAAAGTTTTGACCTAATAATTAAGTGTTGAATTTTTTGGGGTCATTTAAGGAGGGTTGAAAGTTGCTAGCGGAGGTTAAAACATAAAAAAATTGTAATGTTAATTTTATATTTTTTGATATTTCCGAGGAGAAGTGAATTTTTAAATATGTTGTAAATAATAAAAACTTATTTACTCTAGTAATATCTATTCGTTGTGTAGTAATTAATCAAATAAGGGCATAAATAAGCACGTCAGTGAATTATAAATATTATGTGAAAAATATTATTATTAATATTTTTTTAAGTTAATTAAAAAATTATTATTAGTAGAAGCTAAAAGAAGAATATAAAAACAATAAAATAACATCACATCACGTCTCGATAATAAATTTGATGATTTACTTTTAAAAAACGTTAGTTTATTTGCTTTAATAGCTGTTTATTTATTTTTAAATTTCATATGGTAAAAACACTGAATTAAATATTTATTTTAAAAACTATTGTTGTTGGTGTTGTTGCTGTTGTTGTAACAGTTGCGAGGAAATGATGACTCGTCTGCCAAATTTCTCTTATAATAACTTAAACGACGTTAGTTAAAAATTTAAGAAATGGAATCATTCTAAATATATAAAATACACAAAACCCAATCCACCGCCCAATAATTGACCACTTTGAAAGAGGAAATCCACATTTTACCAATTTATACATTTTAAGCCATGTCGGGAATCGAACCTGTGAACCCTAACTCAGTAGGCTATATATACACGCTACCGACTTAGTTAAGTTGTCGAACGTCAATAAAACTCAACAGTCATATAATATTATATTTTGAAATGATAAATTATGACTAAATATTTTTAAAATATGTTATTTCATTTGGAATAAGTTGAAAGTTTTTTCTCAGAAACTGACATATTGATGGAAAATATAATAGCCTATTTGGGTAATGTCGACTTAATTATATTTTAGTACGGAAAATATTGGTTTGATTAGAAATTGAACAGTACTCAATTAAATGAATGGAAACAACTTCTACAAAATTAAACTTAAATCAACCAGCCTAGTGACAGTGACTTGTTCACTAACGTGAGCGACTTTGGATCTTCCACATAAATAGCATTGAATGACGTTCTGGCGTCCTAGTCATGGCGTTTTTTTTGCCGTGGTGACCAGGTATGGCCGTGCCGATAATGTTTTCAGTGAAATCTATGCAATATACTCTGACATTAATTTGGTATATTATCTTTGAAATTGTTTACATATAGCAAGAAAATGTTGACCACACGAAGGTTGTAGCAAATTCTAGCTTGAGGTATCAAGGTTCGTTCCTAGTATAGTATATAAGAACAGATAGTTTCACTTTGTTTTAGCTTTCACTGTCCTCTTTTGTAGACTACTCCTCAATACCGTACCTAGGGAAAGGGAGAATTTTTGGGGAGCTTAGCCCACACACCCACGTGGAAGTAATAATAATAATAATAATAATAATAATAATAATAATAATAATAATAATAATAATTTTATTTTTGTATTCTTCCTCATTGGTTAGGATAGCCTTACTAAATTCATAGCAACAACAGATTCAATAATATAAATATATAAAAAGTCACCCAAACAGGAATTGAAACCTGATCGTCCAGCTGTATCTATTATCAAAGTTAATTTACATCTTTGTAGTTAAACATTATAATGCTAATATCATAAAATAGGTTAATATTACGCTCATAAACGCTTAAAACCCTTTTCCTCTTAGTTTGATATTGATCTTCCCAGCTACTTCGAGAATAGTTTTCATTTCTTTCTTAACTACTAGGGTCACATATTGGATCAAGACATAAGTATGCCCCATCATAGATACATATTTAGTACTGGCTGACAATGAGCGTTGAAAAATCCTATTTTATAAAATTATTTGAGGTAAAAATTCAGAAAAGATAATCATAGTACTCTAAAGTCATTAAAATAAATTTGAATTTCTTAATTTATTGTGTCCATCCATGTTCTTTTAAAAAAAGTAAAAAAAAAAATATTGTAAATTATTTTATTTTTTATTCAACGTTGACATGTCCATTATCATTATCCAGGAGGATTTTACCTCTTTAAATACATCTAACGATAATATTTTCTGAAGCTATTCATTAATTGAAGTGATTGTTTTAGTATTGTTTGGGGTAAATTAATTTCAAGCTCATCTAATTTGGTTTTGTGGTTGGTGGTCTATGAATCCCAACATGGCAATTTTTCCTAAATTATTTTATCCTATTCCTTCACGCAAATCTTAGTAAATTTCAACTAAATCATACTTTTCTCATTCTTACCTGATTAATTAATGTAGTTAAATACATATATCTCAGACGTGAAATAAGATGTAAATACAAATATATTAAAAATTATGAGATTTTAAACATTCCCGACCCCCTACCCCCAAATGGTCGTATATCACATTGGGCGGAAATATGGTATAAAGCCCTATATACCACCAACGTGCAATACCCAAGATGATTGGACATCAAAGCATATTACAATAAAATGATAAGCCTTTTACACAGCTTTTTTTTTTTCTAAAGTGGTTGTCGTGAGTTATATTTATCATTCACTCCTTTTCATGTTGGTCGATTACACCATCAGTGAACTATTATAAAACAAGAAGTAAAACCTTCACTAAGACTGCAAATATCCATATTTTATATAAAAAGATCCATTCGCTTTTAGAGGGCCACTATTCTCAAAGAAACCGTTAGTGATAATATAAACTACTAAATTATAATATTGTTGTTCTTTCACTAAACCACTTCGTTTGTCCAGAATAAATTTTCAAAAAATAGTAGTAATATTTCAAAAAGTAAGATAAACCTTGAAGTGTAATTTAAAGGTCTATATATTTATAACTACAACCCAAATAATAATAACAGCTAAGACTTAATACAATATAATATACTTTGCAATAGTTATTAAGCCATGACTATATAATTAGTAAATTTTTCAAAACAATAATGCGCAGAGAGACTCATATTTATTTTTGACTTATGCTTCTAAAGTCTATGGTTAGTTACAATTTAAAAACTCTAGATCTAACTAAATAATTTTTATAGAGATTAAACCTTAAATTAAAACTACTAGCCATTCAATGGCGAACTAAAATTTCTGTATTATAAATTTTAAAAATGTGTTGAATTTCAACCAACAAAATAAACTGTTAATATTTACGAAGAAGTTTTCAAATAATTGATATCATTATAAATGCGTCAAGGACATTTTTGTATGATTAATCAGTTGTTTTTGTGTGCATTTACAAATTATTTGCCTAAAAAATATTTAGTATTACTTCAGTAACAATTTAAATGTCTATTAACCCACTTTAAAAGCTCAAGTCTACTAAGTTCGTACTTACTTCGAGCAACATTGAGGAAGATTTAGAGATGTTTCCTGAATTCTCTAGAGAACTATGCTCTTTTCAAATCTCGTGCCACCTTTTATACAAAATATTCTTTCAAGTAATGATCTCATCTCTTATTAGTTTAATGAACGGCTAGGCTCATCATTATTTGGTAAAAAAAATGTTACTATCAATCCTGTTCGAACAATAAAACTATTCTATCAATTCTGCCCTCAAGTCATTGTTGTGTGTACAATATCTTCAAGGACGTGCCACAGAGGAATCCGTTACTCAGACAACTCAGTCGACACGTAACTATGAGAAGACACGTTTGATTGCAGTACTACCTATTTTTATGAGTCACATGAATGTATACTATTAATTCTGTTGGCTAAGAAGAGCTCTGAATCTTTGGCGAACGTCATGTCATAGGTAAGTACTGGTTGTACGTATACTACACCATCATGTTAAACTTAGCAACTTCTGAATACCTCAGCCTGCAATACAACAAACAAACATACCTATTCCTCAGCTATACTATCTAAAACACCAATAAAAACCTTTATAATGTAGCAATAACTAATAGCATATTTTTAAAGGCGGATCAAATATAAAGTGGGTTTAAATCACTAAAAATGTATTTAAAATTATACTAATTTTGACAAATATGTAACACAGATGCTTCTTTCTTGCTAAATAATGTTTTGACAACTTTAAGTTCATTCTCGGTGACATGAATATTGATGTTAAAAAAACCCAAAACAATTTAGCTCCTGTTTGTAGCTATCAATGTAAAATAAAGCATTATATGTCACCATTATTTAAAAAGAAAATATTTAATGGACATACCTTGGCCACTGTAGTTCCTGTGGAAGGACGTCAAATTGTTTCAAGAAAGGATAACAGTAATGTTATTTAAATAAATTAGTGGAGGCACTCATTTGGGCGACGATTATTCCAAGTGCTGAAGCAAGGGGATTCAGTTTAGGGGAAACATTGGCTATTTAATAGTTTTTTTAAGCCATGAATACTAATTTTAAAACTGTGCTAACAGTATCACAGTTTTTTTAGCACCACTTATTTCTACCTGTTCAGGTTGTATATATATGTATTAATTTCACTAATGAGTAAGGTAAGAGGAAGGTAAATTTAAAGGACGTGTACTCACATTATCTTGGAGGGAGAATGGAAAACCATTTGGGATAAACCACCCTCAATACACCGGACCAGGATTCGAATCTCGATCTTCCTCTCCTCGACAGTCACACGGGAGTGACGCCCTAGACTCTAGGGCTACTGAAGTAGATTATTACATGGTTCACTTCAATTTTTTTCACCAAAGAAAGTCAGGGAAAAGGAAAGATAAGCAATGATCTGCAGTGACATATTATGCTTTTTTAAATGGTTACCATAAATATTGTTCATAGAAGACTGAAAGTGTTACAAAGACTAATTTAATTTGACATTAAATTAAATTTGAATATAGATATAAGTATTTAATTAAATATTAAATTAAATATTAAATTGAATATTAGTATGAATATTAAATTAAATATTACTAGAAATATTAAATTAAATATTAATATTAAATTAAATTTATAGAACTCTCCATCACGACAATACTGTATATTGCAATCCTGATGGCTTAGGTCATGTTATTTTTGTTCATCAATGAACAAAAAAGTAAATCTCCCCGTTCGTAATAATTAATCTTAGGACTTGGTTAAAACTGACGATGTCTATTCAAACGTTATTTTAAATAAAATAATTTAATTGAAATTTTTTTTGACACACCCGCGCTTACTAGTGACGTTTTTGACGCAAGTCACGAGAGGTGTGGTTGGCACTTACGATCACTCTAAATCCAAATAAAGATCAAGGATGACCATTTATAAGTGATCCCTGATTATCTTTAAAAAGACAACTCACTCTCTACCCCAACATCCCCAAAGGTACACTTAAATTGGGCAAGGTAACAGGGACATACAATTAGAGAAAGTCAATTTAAATTATTTTATTTAAAATAAATTTAAATAAGCAATGTAAGTTCATAACAAATTTCTAAGATTATTTTCGTGAATATAACGGAGCAGAGAACTAGTTGCTCGCGCCCATTGAATGGTACGATAGAAGTGACAACATTAGTAAACAACAATATTAATTATTTGAATAAATCAATATGTGATGTAGTAAAAATAATAAATCTCTAAGAGTATTTAAACCAATAGTATCAAAGTTATAGATCAATACCCAAAAGGGACCATAGTAGAAATACATGTTCTGTACAAGCAATTCACTTTAAAGATGAAGGCGATCTCCTACTAAATTGAAAGGCCATATACAGTAGGCATTCTCAGGTAATTAAGTTCATTCTTAGTGGAAGTTGAGTAACATAACCCCAAGTAAGAATGCCTCAACTGGGACACACAAAAGTCGACAGGCTAAGAAAATACAGGGTGGATAGATCCCCTTTAAACCTAGTCGTGGCACTGAGGGTGCGAAACAATAAACATTTGGACCCAACTATCCTCAATAACTATATAGGAGCTATCCTCACTCTCCCAAGTCATAATAGTGGTTAAATCCATTAATATTGATAATCATAGAGCCACAATTCTACAAAACAATGTTACCTAGACCTCAACTGCCACTGGGAATAATATAAAGCATTAGGGCGCTAACGTTATAAATGATGAATTTATGATGCTATAAAATATACAAACTGTCTCCTAAGGACACCAAACTGTGATTACATTAATTTTAAGACCTAATACACGTCCTAATGCAAGTAATTAGGCTAAGTGACTCGTCCCAGGAGATTAGTAAAACTAGAGAACACGACTCGTCCCAAGGTTGAAAGTGTTTACTTTGTGCGCAAACACGGCTCGTCCAGAAGTTGCTAATGTTTACCTTTTCCGTGAACACAGCTCATCCCAATATTTTCATATGACTTCGGTAGAATTGATCATGTGCGACATGAATTATGTAGTTAGTCAACATGGCAGAATTGTTATTCTTTTGAAGAATTTCTAATTTAATAAACATCGTGATTTATCGAGGGGTGAAAGTAATTGGCGGTGCGTGAACAGAAAGTGTGGAGCATATTTAAACGCAATGGGTGGATTTTTGTTTTACTTTTTATCTAACTGACCTTGGCTTTTTGATTGCAACTAGGCTGCTAAAATTTTGGCATTTTCTACATTCCAGGCGAGTCTGATGGTAGGCTCATACATAACAGAGAGTAGTGATCCCCACACTCATAGATAGACCTTACGACTAGCGTACACTAACTAGAACGACAACAAGTAAATGCTGCTGCCAAATGGAAAGCCAAAGAAAACATTAGGAAACAGTTACTAAAAATTGGGCTTTGATGAAGGTTGAACGATGTAAAAAAAATTATTAGAAAATGCATGTATGACGCGAAACTTCCGACTAACAATAATGCTCAAATGTATCCGCTAACCAAGAGATGTAAGAATGTTGTTCTTGTGAATAACTCGGTGGGTAAGTAGATTATTTCTGGAACTTCTTATAATCTTAAATTTTAACTGATTCCCAAACTGTTTATATTGATAGAACATTTTTATATCGTCCAAAATATTTATTCAATTATTCACTCTTTATGGATATTTTAACGGATCGTATATCCCCTTGATTTTTTGCCTCTTGAAAAATAAAGAATAAGAAACCTACTCAAAATGCTATAAAGCAATAATTAGTGGACTTTGTTTAGAACATAATCAGCCCTTACAATGTAGTGAGATTACTGTAGACTTTGAACAAGCCATTCACAATGCTGTGCGAAGCATTTCACATAACATTGAAGTTTCCTGTGTCGTTTTAACTTGATTCAAGCTTGATGGAGGAAGGTCCAATCGTTAGGCTTGTTCACAGATTACAAGGCTAGAAATGAGGTTGGCCAATGGGGGAAATTGTGTTCTGTTCTGTTCTGCTTATCTTGGATCCGTCCGAAGTTGAAAACTGTTTTGTCTTTGATCTAGTATTTGTGGCACCTATTGATGAGCGCTTAACAAAGTTCGTGGAATATTTAACGGACCCGTACATTTTACCTGAAGCTACCTTTCAACCAACAGTATGGGCTGAGTTTTCTGCTACCTGACAAAAACTACCAACTCATGCGAAGCCTTCTACTCACACTTAAGTGAATCAATTGATTGCTCTCACCCTTCGATTGTAATTTTTATTCAAGCATTAATCAATCTTCAGATTTAGACACATATTAAGATCAATAGTATAATTTATAGATCACCCTACCAGTCCAGTAAAATATGTTAGAAAAAGGTGGCATTTCTTGAAAATAGGTTTTGTGAATATAAAACGGAAAATGTTTCCGCCTTCAATTTATTATTGCTATGTTGGGTTACTATATTAAAGAGAATAGGAAGTGAGTTTTACTTTTGACTTTTCCTTTTGAATTGGAGTGATTTTGACGTATACAGTTATTTTTAAATTTTTTTCCTTAATAAATTCTGGTATTTCCTGGTTGGGGACGGGTAGTGTTCTTGATATTTCCAGAGTTAGAAAATATGGGTGCGAGATCAGCTATGATCCCCATTATACCTGAAAGATTTCCTTGATATGTATTAAATTAGAGACAAGCCGTGTTATCACCCAAATATCATACTCAAGTATGCACCGTATCCCATCAAGGGTGGTTTTCCCTAAATCGTTTTCCACTCTTACTCCACTCAAATGACGGTGCATTTTCTCTAAAATACAGCCTTCGTAATCCCTAAACCATTACTGTAATTTGTTCATAGGCGGATAACCTGAACAGGTAGGACTATGGGGTTATAAAAAAAATCAAGTGAGTGATTTTTTTATTAATTTTTTTTCGAAAATGGCTTTAAAGATATTTAAAAAATGCATATCTAAGATTTGTTTGACATGACAAATAGCATTTTAACATTGGTTTTTGGATAAAAAAAACTTGTTTAAGGTTAGGTTACTGATGAGAAATTTTTGAAATTTAAAAATATTTCGAAAATGACTATAACGATTTTGCTTAAAACGTATATCTTGGGTGTGTTTAACATGGCAAATAAAACTGTATACCGGTTTTTGGGGTGAAAGCTGGTTTATGTGTACCTTACTACCGACTGATTTTCCAAAAACTTGAAATAATTAAAAAAAATCTTCAACGATTTTGTTCTAAACTATTCTGGAGGTGTTTGACATGACAAATATATAAAGTACACTAGTTTTTGGTGTAAATATTCGTATATGGGAAGTTTACTAATGACGGATTGTTCAAATGCTTGAAATAATTTTAAAATGGCTTATCGATTGGGAGAGTTAGGCCTTTCGCCTACGGAACTTCTCAACTGTGATTGGACTGGTTAGTGATTGAAGTGACGGACTGGTCAATAACTGGTTGTTATTTATGTTTCACACAAGGTGCTAACAAAAGTGGTAGAATTTCAATTAGTTTCGTACTATGTAGCTTCAAGCACCTTTTTCTGTCTTCTAGAATATTGAATATTTATTAATGTAAAGTCTAGTGATTATTTGGTTCTCAATTTTTATTACAGAAATAAGAGACGTAACCAAATAAGAATTTTGGATTCATCCATACAGAGAAAATAATATAAACTGCAGGCCAATAATAATAATAATAATAATAATAATAATAATAATAATAAATGACTATTAGTCGTGGCAAAGGGACTGCAACAAACTGATAATTCTTAGCGTTGAATTGAATATCAAAATAAAGTTACCTTGAATAGTACATTAAATCAAGGGAAAGTATTTAATCATGATATTTTTTTACCTCAATATTATTATGAGTCTTAACGTTTTATGTGTGTCCGAATCCAAAAAAGTAGATTTTACAATTTTGTCTCTCTGCCCGGCCGTTCTGTCTGTCTCTGGCCAAAGATCTGAAACAGTTCAATAGATTTTGTTCAAACTTGATATTTAGATTTTGTAAGGCTATATAGGCCTACCTCTGGAATATTATTTTGATTTTAGCTCTAGCCCTCAATTTAAGGGTAATCTACTGATGAGTGATTTTTTTTGAATTTCAAATATTTCGAGAATGACTTTAACAGGATTTTGTTTACAATGAATTATTAGTGAGCGGTTAACCTCCTAGATAGTATAATGGTTCGGCCAGACTGACAAGCGTGCGAGCGAACGAGCGACTGAGCAACTGCGTGGCCAGACTGGCGAGCGAGCACGTGATTAGCAGATAGCTCTCGATAGTTGTTGACGATAAGGCAAAGGATAGAATCTTGGCTCAGTGAACTGAGGGTGGTTTTTGACAAGTGATTTATTGTTGTGGCTCTCCCATCCTCTCTCCGCGCTAATGGTGATTCTTATTTTCAATGGCTTACTTTGATTACAATATTGGAATTATTTTAACATATAACTTTTACACACACACACACACACACACACACACACACACACACACNAATTAAATTAGGCCGTTAATAATAAGAGTGCTACACCTATCGATAGTTATAAAAATGTCAAATATCATGTCAAATTGAGAAGTTTTCCTAGCACTCACTGAACCAACATACAATTATATTGCCTAGCGTCTGAAAACTAGACTGTTCCGGTTCGAGCAAGCGCGCTTGAAAAGTAGAACCAGTTTTATCTTCAAGCTCACGCGCTCCCGTCTGACCAACTCTCATTGGAACCAATATGTTCTATTGTATTTTTTAGTCACGCACGCGCTCGCTCGCCCAGTCTGGCCATACCCTAATTTGTTTTTGGGTAAAAATTATTTGAAGGGTAGTTTACTGATAAATGATTATAAAAAATTTGAAATAGTTTAAAAATGGATCCAAACAATTTTGTTTAAAATTTGTATCGGGACATTTTTACTAGGTTAATAACAATGTATTTTTAGTTTTCTAAAATAAATTCAAGGGTAGTTTGTAAGCGACAAATTTTAGAAAATTATAATTTTTTGAAATTGGTCTTAGAGTTTGAATTCAAAATGGGTATGCGAGAATAGTCTGTCATGATAAATAAGAATAGCGCTTAGTAACCGATTTGATTCAGATGTTTATCACAGACTTTGCCTTAAAATAGCAGAGAAGAAACCCGTCTCAGTGGCGTATTTGGCTAAAGCGCTAGTTTCATGTTGAACAAGACTGCCGAAAACGGGGAAATCGAAGTTCAAATCTCGGTTGGGTAAAATGGGGGTGGTTTTCCTAAATGGTTTTTCCGCTCTCCCTCCACGCAAATGCGGGTTCACATAATCTAAATTCAACCTTTACAATCCCTAATCCACTATCGTAGTTAGTACTTAAGCGTATAACCCGAACGGTTAGTAAGACGCAGTGCTAAATTAAAAAGGAGTGAAGAATAACTCTGAGCACGGAACGATCCTCGGATAGCTCACTGGTAGAGCATGGGCACATCAAGTCAAAGGTCCCGGTTTCGACCCCCTAGTTCTGGTGTCATTTTTTAATTTATTTGAAAATAAGGACACGATTTTATTTTTACAAATTAAAAATTATTTTAATGTAGTTGTAGTTTACAAATAACACATTTATGAAATTCTGAAATCTGTTAAAAATATTTAGCAGATTGGTTTAAATAAAGATGATGTGTTTGTTTTACCGAAGAAAACTTACTTAAGGGAAATTAATTTAAAACGTGGTTGAATAAAGATGATGTGTTTGTTTTTTTGAATAAAACTTTCTTAAGGATAATTGATTGAAAACGTGTTTTTGAAATTTTCTTTGAAGCTATAAAACACAATATGAGAATGTTTGTGTGAATTGGTCATCCCATTTATTTAGGGTTTAATATAGTATTGTTTTTTTATTTTTCTGCAATTTAGTTACAAGGTAGGTAGATTTAAATCAAATCTAACATTTGTGGCTCTACTACAATTATTTTTAAGTTGCTCTTGACACTTTAAAATTGTCACAATGTTCACTTAAGGATGGGGATTTCCCGGTTGTAGTTTTGATTTAACGTCATGCAAATTGTCTTTTCACGTATTTGTATTTATTGTAGATTAATTGATGTAAATCTAAGGCTGCCTGTATCGCAATGTATCGTCTCATTTATACATTGTTTTTTATGAAAATATGGAGAATCTCAGGTCGGGGATAATTTCCGTGCAGCTACGGTGAGATACGAGCCAATTCAATAAGTCATAATGTGCGCCTACCTTTAGTAGAAACAAATATTTATTTATTTGAGGAATTTAACTTGCACCTTCTGAACCAATTGATTATATCAGCACACGAGAATTTTTAAGGACGAGCTCGAAGTGGGCCTACAAATTTTGCTGGTAAAGGTATTTTCACATACTTTACAGCTTTCTTTTACGTGTCACAATTGACATGAAACCGACGGCTTTACTTTCCCTACTTAGGAAGTTGTGCTATGGACTTTTATCGCTCAGTAAAAATCCGTTAACCCCAGCTAGGTTTGAACCCAAGAACATCGGGTACTGAGGAGAGCACTCTACCCCAAGACCACCGANACATTCCTTCCAGGGTTATTTTACATGCCACATTTGACATGGGAGCGACGGCTTTATCTCCCCTCCGTAGGAAGTTGTGCTACGGATTTTTATCATTCAAGAAAAATCCGTTGAGCTTGGCTGGGTTTGAACCCACGAAAATCGAGGCGAGCACTCTACCCCAAGACCACCGAGGTCGAGTAGAATCCAATATATTTGGGCAGTGATGTACTGAGAAACTAACTTTGGAGGGGTCGAATAATGGATCATTGCTATTATTTCAAGTATTTTCCCAAATTAGAGTGTTAGGGAAGTTTTAATTAATATAACAATTATCATTTGCTCGCGGCTTCACCTGCATTAAACAATACATCAAGACATCCGACAATTTCAAATTCTAGAAAAGAATGACTCTTCAAGAGCAATGTTAAAATTGCTAACGAAGCTTCAAGAAGAAATATGGGTTCACCCCATCTCCTCCCCCTCTACGACCCAGATACCGGCCGTGACAAATTGTCCACTGCTTACGTCTAGTTATTAGCTTCTCGTCTAGATCCGACGAATAATTTTTAAGTTTACTGGAAACAAACAGATTTACTTTGTAAAACTGGCTTATTTGGTGTTATTATCATCTATACTACCCAGAAGGAAATGAAAATAACATAAAAATTGGAAAGTGCAGAAAATCTAGCTGGCATACCTGTTCTTTACATGTGAAAACCTATAAAGTAACGTTGTTATTTTATAGTGTATAAAATTATTCACAGGTAAAAGTAACCAAATTATATGTAAATAGTAATCCTTCATTATTTTAAATTATATTACAAAAGGTAAAATGTAGGCCAACTATAACACAATATCAAAATAGAGATTATAATTTAAATATGTGTTAAAAACTAACATTTCTTTGGAAGATTAATTTATAATTTCTCTATACACAATGGTTGTAATCTCGTTTATTGTTTATGGTTAGAAAGAAAGAAGAGTAACATAGCGTAAATAATTGGTTGTTAAAGAGTTCAAACAAATGAAAATTATGTAGAACTGTAGCAGTTTAAAGTATAGAAAAGGAAGCATCATTTTCAATGTGTTTGGCCCAATTCGATCCACTATTTTGAATCCACCATATTAAATGTTCGTCTTTTAGACTTTTTTTAAATAAAACATTATTTTAAGCCCTAGCGGCATGCCATATTTTATATTTTCTAGTATGTTTAAAAGTGTTCGAATAATTAATGCGGACATACAGATGTCAAACTATTTCAAATTATGATGTTTAACATCCAACTCTACTCTTTATATAGTTTCCAATCTAAAAACAAATATGTCAACCAAAACATTTCAAAAACACTCTTTGAAACGCGCCGCACAGACTTTCTCCCGCTTTTATATTAAAATAGATATTTACTAAGAACTCGTAAGATTTGTGAAGCTAAATAATAAGTCTATACATTGTTGTAGAAACACTACACCAAATATCATAAATTAAATGATAAACACTGTTACTTACTCTATGGCAATAAGAGATAGGAACACTGTTACAGAAAAATTGATAAAAGAGAAACATCTTTGATCACCAAAGAACATTAGAATCAAATTAATTTTCAAAGAGGTGAATTAAAAAGTATATATATTTGCTTATAGCTCAGAAAATATTGGTATTTTAAATATATATTTTAAATAAAAGATTCTTTATCTTTAATAGTATGAACCCTCCTTAACTACAAAAAAAAAGGCTCAAATAGAAAATTATTATAAACACAATTAGAATGAGTCGCTTGAGTAACTGATTTGAATGTCTGAGTACAAACATTGAAAACTCAGAGCACGCAAATCGATCTAGATGCGGGAATGATAGTTTAGCGGCCATCCTAGAGAGTATATAAGCTCCCCCCCTCCCCCCAAAAAAGGGGAGTTAACACAAATATAAAAATTATCCTAAGGGTAAATAGGTAGAACCATATATAATGGCTAAATCACAATTATTAATGATAGTCATAAGAAACATCCTTATAAGGTTTGTTAAGTTGGCTCTAGTTCAAAAACCATATACAAATTTTATATCTATCTCATAATACGTAAAAAAGGTAAATAAACCATTATTAGAAAAAGGTTAGTCCTCACGACTTCTATCATAATTCATTTAATGATTTCAATTCCTATTCCCATTTTACAAGAATAAATCTACACGAAATAATTACGGGACTAGAAATTTGTAAGAGTACAAAAAATAACAAGATAAAGCTTTTCCATTCGAGCAAAAATTCATTAAATAAATCAAAGTTATCAAACTCCAACATTAGACCTTATTATCGAGAATTCTATCTATCAAGTTAATGGTAATATTCCAACGAATATCAATCTCACCAAAATAAACCTAAGTCCCGATATCCCAATCCTTGACTATTCTCCAACATCGTGAAATTTAATGTTATTATTATTATTATTAGCACCGCGTCTTACTACCCGTTCGGGTTATACGCAGAAATTTAATATGGGTCTATGATATTTACGAATATTAAGTTACTTATTTTAACAATTAATTATCAAAGTCCAAAACGAGAATTTTGAAAAGGTTACAATAAATTAAATATAATTAAGCCGAAAAGAAATTTGTTCTTACAATTTTAAATATATGTAGTCACGGCTACGTACAGTAGCCCCATGGCTTCTTTGGTGCTGACTGATAGCTCACAGCTGACGGATTTGAAAAGCTACCAGACCAAATTATGTATCCCTACGCATAACCATATGTTTTGCAAAAAGATGTGTTTAGCAGCTGTCACTTCTGACAGTAAAAATTTAGGTATATACCTAAATGTTGACTGTCAGAAGTCAGCTGTGAACTGTCAGTCAGCACCAAAGAAGCCATGGGGCTACTGTACTTCTCATTGTGAAGCCAAGTCCAAGAGTACCGGACAACTTCAATCCCAGCACTATATATTCAAGAAAACTCAGATAACATGGAAGGTGAGGATCAAGAAGGGGGAACACATTAGGGTCACACAAGGGGGGGATGCGCGCAATAATATTAGCTTCTACAACCAACTCTAAGCAACTGGAATATTCTGAACTAGAGTAGGACAGGCCTCTCTTCCTAGATTAAGTTCTTTGGAATGTTTAGGCCTGAAGCGAGCTCTAGTGGCCGCCGTTTGACTCTCGGTGGGCTCGGTCAGTTAAACGCGCGGCGAAGTTATTCTCGGTAGTGTCTTGTTGTCTTTTTCCTCCAACTAGTTCTCCAGAGGCGCTGGTATGGTGAAATTGGGTAAGTTTGTTTATGTCTCCGACTTGTCGTCCTTTACTTGTAGCTAAATGCTACAAGTACTAGACCTACAACTTTATAGCTTTAAGAATTTTGTATCTTAAATAGTTACGGATAATTGGAAAAATTCCCTCATGTAGAGAACCCTCAAATTAATTTTCATGAGGAAATGAGAATTGCCATCATTCATTTTAATATTAAAATATTTTTCAATGTGTTTGTGGTGGCTCTTATATCTGCCTAAGAAATTTCAATTTTCTACCTAAATGAAAAGTTTTTTTACTAGCAACGCGTCTTACTACCTGTTTTACCCACATGATATACTAATTACGCTGATCAGCGTTGAATTTAGAGGGAGCGTACGTACATTTGCGTGAAGGTAAGGTGTAAAACCATTTAGGAAAAGCCACCCTCAGTATAAGACCGGGATTCGAACCATGATACCCCTGTCATCGGCAGTCTTGTATCTTGCGAGAGTAACCCCTTAGACAATGCGGCCACCGAAACATGTTCAGTGAAAAGTGGCCTTTTAGATAAGTTTACATAAATTTCAAATTCTTAGGAATTATTGGGGTATTTGGAGTAATCCCAATTTAATCCTGGTAATTTTTTTTTCTATGTTTCGTAAAAGTATACAGAGATTTGGGCGTTTTTTAGAAACAAACAGACCTACTACATTTCATGTTTATACATTAGTTTTGTTTAAACTTTCTAGGTCTTTTGGTTTTGGAGTTATAGCACCTATACACATACCCACAAACACACATACACACACATATATAAATATATATATATATAAGCAAACAAATATAAATACCTTATTATTAATTTGATGATTGAATATTGGATCTCATTGTCAGGTATCCCATAGTTCATGAGCCATAGCTCTGGACAAGCTAAACAGTAGTGTTCTATAGCAGCGGTCTCCAAACCTTTTGCTATGCGGGCCACATCATATATTTTACATATTTTTGCGGGCCAAAGTAACGTTCACCTGTTCTTCAAGTAGCATTATTTTTGCCCTGAATGCCTTGACATGCGTGAATAGATCATAAATCAAATTTGTTTCAACATGCAAATTTAGATTCAAGTCATATGGTCAGTCACGTCTATAAAAAAAATTCCACTTTCCAAGGCCAGTCAGTGTTTGATAAAAGTTATTGACGTTGATTCTTCTCTGTGAGAAATGAATCATCTTATATGTAATAAATTATATTTATAATAATTAGTTAATATAATTACTTGTTTTTAAATTAGGTAACATCTTTCGGAAATTTCCTTTTATAACCCTCTGAATGTGAGGAATGCCAGGCCTCTACCGTGGTTCGGATTCGACGTTAAACTGTAGGTCCTCCATTTCATCTCACAATCACCCTACCATTGCAAATTAGCGTAAGTGCGTATAACCCGAACGGGTAGTAACGGGTAGTAAGACGCGGTGCTAATAATAATAATAATAATAATAATAATAATAATAATAATAATAATAATAATAATAATAATATAACCCTCTGCCGGGAGACTTGGAACTACGTGAAAATCGTCACAGTCAAGCCGTTCTGTTGTCGGTATAAGGAATAGCGCCTGCGACTGAAACTGAGTGTTTGCAATTCCGACAGCACTCTGGCTTGGTGTCATGGGGGGAAAGCACGCATGCGGACAGAAATTGGATATGTCTAGTAAACTGTGTGGTTAATAAATAACGAAGAGAAACAATTAATCTGTTTTTTGATAAAAATCTTGGAACGGGCCGTATATAATCTTGTAGCGGGCCGGATGTGGCCCACGGACTGTAGTTTGGAGACCCCTGTTCAATAGGAACAATTTTTTTTTTCAAGTTGGTCGTAATGACGTAATGTCTCATATAATTACATCTAGGAACCTTTAAAAGTTGATCCAATGATAATCTAATGACCTTAAGTTGAGAAAAGGGACAAACACAATGGATTTGTATCTGCTCTCTTGAAACAAAATGGCGGACGTAGTTTGTAATTAGCCTTTTAACTGAACATCCAAGTTATATACATGTGAAATTTCAGAAGGACAATTGGTAGAGTGGTTTTGTCGTGATTGATTAACAAACAAACAAACGGCAGACATTTAATTTTTATATAATTACTAGGATGAAAGTAAAAAAAAAAAACTAGGTCCACATACGCTAGTTTCCCTAAATAATAATTATACAAAGCTTAAGATTTTCATGATCCTTCGTTTTGCATCTTTCCACACCAGTAATCACGCAGTTTAATACTTCAGGCTCACAATATGTGGTAGTAACAAAAACTAAGTTTTCCCAGAGAATGTGGTTATTACTAAGTTCTCGCTTTCTATGTTTCTTGGTTCTTTAGCTATCCGAATAGAAAGTTCACAATATATAATGTGCTAGAATCACTATGGATATAAAAAATTAGGTTAAGGTGCGCACCAGATTTTCCTAACTACTTATTAATTTTTTTAAATAATGTTCATGTTTATTTATTGTTTTTTATTCCCTTCTCCTTATTTTATATATATTTTAGTTTTTCTTCTATGACGACGATATGTTTCAGTGATTTTACACCATCCTTAAGTCTTATTTGTATTAAAGATGATTGGTTTTATTTCATACTATTGGAAAGTTTGTGAAATTTTACGGTTTTATATGGAGTTTTTTTTAGTGAGATGATCCTAAAATGATGAAAATCCTTTCACTAAAAATGATTCCATATAAAACCGTAAAATTTCACAAACTTTCCAATAGTATGAATTAAAACCAATCATCTTTAATACAAATAAGACTTGAAGAAGGTGAAAAATCACCGTAAAATGTCGTCGTCATAGAAGAAAAACTAAAACGTATATAAAATAAGAAGAAAGGAATAAAAATAACATTATAGAGCAAACTCCGCTTATATGGACACAGATATTTGGTTCACAATGCCCCAAGCTCACTAAAACCGGAATGTGTTTCCACTTAACCGTAAGTGAGAGGGTTATGTACTGTACAAACGAAACAAAATATCACATTAGATTAGATTTATTAAAATATATTTCTTAACATTTAAATAGTCGGATTTGCTGTTTAAAATTTTGATTAATATTTTCTGCCTTCTAATGGGAGAATGAATCTATTTGTCTATATTATATACCCATGTATTATTATTATTATTATTATTATTATTATTATTATTTAGCACCGCGTCTTACCACCCGTTCGGGTTATACGCTTAAGTACTAATTACGCTAATGGATTAGGAATTGGGAAAGTTGAATAGAGGAAGTGAACCCGCATTTGCGTGGAGGGAGGGGGGAAAACCATTTAGGAAAAACCACCCCCAGTTCACCCGACCGAGATTCAAACCTCGATCTCCCCGTTCTCTATGGTCTAGCTCAACACGACTAGCGCTATACCCATGTAAATTTACGAATGAGTCACATAAACGTTACATAGGTGTAAGTTCTATTTGTTAAAGATTCAAGATTTGCTTATTAATGTGAATATAAAAAACCAACACCAAATGTATTATTTCTGAATATTCAACATTAAAATGTATTCTTAATTGCACTTTGGATTTCATTTGATTTGTTAATAAAGTAAAAGAGAGAGATTTTTTTTTTACCTTCACGGTTTGTTGATATTTCCAAGCCCCTTGTTGCCAAGGAGACTTACAAAGAAGGTCTATACATTAACATTTAATTTATTTAGATTGCTACAAATTTAAAACACAAATGTAACAGTCAATGTTTTCGACATTGCTTTGCTCGTTGATGAGGTTTTGGTATATAGCCTACCCTTTATTATTAAAGATAAGGAGTACAATAGAAAAAGTCCTATTTCGATCCGATGAGCACTTTTTGAGTTTACTGGAAACAAACAGATGAAATTGAACTTACAGAAAAAAATTAGTTTTACTATATGTATTGATAGATTTATGTTTTTAACAGTGGTGGCTAGTGGGTTTGAACCCTGGGGGTGCTGCTCGTGTGAATAGGAAGAAGGGGTGGGGGTGGTAAGAGATTTATGGGGAAGCGAGAAGGGTCATTTAAAGGGGTATATAATAATGTTTTCTTTTTAGAAATTTTATAACTAAACATTTACTAAAACTTATTAATTTTTAAGACTTATTAGAAAAAAGGTAATTCAACTCAATATAAAATGAAATATTAATATTTTCAAGAGCGTGATGTGGCCAGAAATAAAAAGTCTCCTTTGTTTGGTTTTTACGCTAGATAGCTTAAAACCATAAGGATTTTTTTAAATTTGTGGGCTGTAGTAAGCCTACTGTAAAGGAAATACATTAATGACGACATAATTTATTTAGTTGTAAAAAATAAACAAAATAAAACTTTTTTATCAATAAAATTATATAAACATTCAACTGATGATTAAAAATATTATAAACGTATAAATGTGCAGTTAATAAACACAGAATTATACTAAGGAGCTAAAGTAAGTGATTCTGTTCTTAGAATAAATATTAAATAGTGAATTTAATGAAAATTACATAACTATGTTAATTGTAATTTAGAGGATTATAATATTTTAAAACACACATCTACTTTTGAATGGGAAGAAAATACTTTGAGTTTATATTTGGATAAAATTGTTTAGACATCAAACAACTACTACCTGTCCTTAGATGTATTAATTAAAATAAGCCCTTTAATTTTAATTTTAATTTTTCCATTGTAGCTTAGTCGAGAAATCTTAGTAATTAATAAATTAAACACATTCTTGTTGTAATATTCATTTCTGCACTCATTAGATAAATAGTTAAACATGCAAGAATAGAGTATTAGATTAAAACAAAAATATTAGTTTCACAAATCTGTTTTAAATTAAACTGTGGCTCTCGAGGGGCTCTGCAACGCTTGCGGCTCCAATACTACGTTATTGCTTGGGCATTTCCCCTACGCCCCCTCTTCTGCTTCTACATGTCAGCACTGTCCAAAAGGTTCAGAGAGAGTTACAGCACCTGGCCAGTCTCATGGAAGAAAAACCTTCCTTCAAAAGAGCACAATATAATTTCCGTAAAAATTACAAAATATGAACTATGTTGAAATTAGCTATAATCTTCTGGGATGTGTTATAGTTGACTGTACTAAATTAAAATAAAATGTATATAGAAATGTTAGGGGGAAAGGGGGGGAGGGTGCTGCAGCAATGCAGCTCTTATGGACGAGCCGCCACTGCTTTTTAATATTAAAATCGTAACTTTTTTTTTTAGCACCGCATCTCACTATCCGTTCGGGTTATACGCCTATGTGTTATTTACGCAAACTGGCTAAGAATAGGGAAGTTTGAATTTATAATTTAGAAGTATACCCTCAGTTGCGTGGAGAGATAATTGAAAACCATTTAGGAATAAATACTCTCAGTACACCTGTCGGGGATAGAGCCATGATCTTCCCTTCATCGACAGTCTAGTATATTGAAAGAGTGACACCTTAGACCATGTAGTCACCGAGATGAGTTAATTCTGTCATTAAATGAAACCTGTACGAATTTTATTATTTTAATTGCACCACAAATATTTTGAGCTTTTTTTTCACCACGTCTAACTACCCTTCCAGACAATTCACGTATTTAATTAGACTAATGGAGTGGGAATAGGAAGGTAGGATTTTAAATGATGTTTACTCAAATATGCATAGAAGGAGAGTGAAAAAATTCAAGAAAAAATATTTCACTGTGGCTAGCCGAGATTCGAACATCAGCCTTCTAGTCACCGGCAATCCAAGGTAGACGAGACTATGGGTTCATCAATGTAGAGGACAGCATATTGATTTATTTTTTTCCTAAATAGGCTATCTTACCCTAAGAACGGCGGGTTGTGCATTGCCATTCTTATTAAATATAAGAACATAAAGAATGCTCTTGTCAACCGTAGAATGTACTTTTTCTTTTATTAATTTATGTTGTATCACTCAGAAGTTCATCTAAAACAGAGGAACTTAAAGTGACGGAAGTTTGTCAAGATCATGCAGCAAGTCACTGAGGTATTTATCTTGACCCAGCAAAATTTCCTCGGCTACATCTTAAACTAGCCTCAGCCGGAATGAATGAATAAATGCATAACCTTGGGCAAGAGCGATACTGAATTGTTTTAAGATGACTGGTAATAGTACTAGCACACTAAACCAAAAGTCCTGCGTTAGATCCCTGCCCATATTCAGGTGTCATTTTTCAAAATCTAAGTTTATAGTAGAAACATTAACTCCATAAGTTTTGATGACAGGGGATTGGCATAGGGTGATTAGGAGGAAATGCGCCCTCATTCTAGCACAGGGAGGTTAGTAAATACCTTTGATAAAGTTCATAAGGAGAACCACAACGACTGAGATTCGAACCTCAAATTCCTGTCAACGGGAATCCAGTATAGTTTGCTTGTGATAAGTGCACCGGGTAACGTAGGGGGGAAATATAATTAATTCTAGAGTTAAATAATTAATACTTAAACCTATTACACATACAAAAAATAAAATGTTAAACAAATTAACTTAATGAATGGACATCTATCTTAAAAGCACACAATTTGTATAACAAAAAACATGTTTGTCCAAATCAAATAGGGAACAAAAATAAGTATTAAAAAGTGCAAAAACAGTTAACTTAGTTTGATTTTACTTCCAAACCGCTTACTATGTGAGAGTAAATATAAAGCCTTATTGAACTGTCTGATGGAGAGTTCAGGGTTCAAATCCTGACCCGATGTGCTGAGGAACGGTTTTATTAAATTGCTTCCTACTTTCCCTCCACGTGAATTTGCGTATATTTTCTCTAAATTCTCTACCTTCCTCATTCTTTCTTACTTTATTATAATTATCTATGGATGGCCTGCATAATTGGACACGCGGGGAAAATGTCAAGGGCATATTGTTTGATTTTCCAAAGACGATAAGGTTGGAGTTTGAATTCTAACAAGGTGTGCTAAGGATGTTTTTTTCAAAAGGGTTCTACTTCCATTTAATGCAAATGAGGTTAACTTTAATCTAAATTCTTCCTTTAGGACGGATAAAGAGACGTGGGGTAGAATGAATAATGTGGATAGCCCGGACAAGTAGTAAAACCTAAAGAAAAGAAAAAGAAGATAGGGACTAAAACCCTCGTATGTAAAAAAAAAAACTCCATGGCATAAGAATGCAAGTGAACTATGGAGACCAAGCCGCTACTTCTTTATTCATGTTGTACCTCAATTATTGTTCTCGTGAGGTTGAGTTGACCCTTTTTCAGACCAATTGCTTCATAGAAAAATCTGAAAGCACAAAAGATTGAACCCGATACCTCTCAATCAGTAGTCAGGAGCTCTGACCACAAGACTACAAAGCCGGTCGATACCCTCGTATATTAGTTTTAAATTTTTTTAGTTTCCTTTTGGTATTGAAGCAGGACTTCTCAAAACCACAGCAATCGATTTAATAAACTTTTGTCAAGGTCCTTAATTATGCCTGCCCTTTAAGATACCTTTTCTACTCCAAAGGTAACCCATTCTCCCGTTTCATGACGAGATCGATCACTCATTAGCTCATCGCGCCGTGTCAACGACGCCGCGTTAAGGGAAGAAAACAATGACGACGAAAGGATGTTTATATTAAGATCCACAGCACACGTTTTACGGTTATTTTTAACTATCCACTGAGATACCTTCCTCTCTTTCAGTACTTAGCCCGTGCTCTGGAGCGTTGATGAGTCATTTAGCTTCCCATCCACTTTTTAAGAACCCATCCTCACGGTCGATTTATCGTGATATTAGGTAAGTTACGCTCGGAGCAGATATCACAACGAGGCGCGGCTCTTGAAACCATCACTTGATTACAGAGAATATGGGATAAGTTTAATAGTTTTTACTTTCTCGTATATATAAAAGTATTGTAATCGTAAACATTTTCATCCTTTAGATTATGATGGGTCTGCACGTTTTATAGGTCCCTGAACTCATAAAAGTGAGTCTTACAATTTTGTGTGTCCCCATTTCTGTCTGTCTCTCTACCAGGACTATAGCCGAAACGCTTTGATGGATTTAATTAGAATTTGATATTTAGATTTCATATGGTAATACCCAGAAGCGATATCGTGATTTGGATTATATCCTTAAAGTTAATGATAATTTACAAATAAGCTCTTAGGACCCGAGCGCTCTCTCTTCTTACAATAACGGCTTGACAATGTAAAGTCGCGTCACCCTCGAGTATAAATATATAATATATTAAAATATATATTAATATTTAACCTCAAAATAAAAAATTAAAAAGACTAAATAGTCTGTTTGTTTGTTGCGAGTAAACTCAATAATTACTTATCGGATCAAGACAGGACTTTTTTTTATTGAACTAATTATTGTTCCGAAAAAGGTGGAAAAGGGCAATGTTGAAAAAAACCGAGCAAAAGCAATAAGCATACAATATAGCGGCTGCTTGGGGTGTGTACAAAGCATCACTTGATTCGACCAGTGGTTGGGAGATGAGAGGAGGGGGGAGATTCGTGTTTCTTCGGCAATATTCATACGCTCATAAAACACTGCTCTCGATTAGGTTTAGTTCTGTTCTAGCATTTGAAGTTATCGGCTGTGTTGTATGCTTTAGCGCTGTGGCTAATAGTCTTGCTTAGTGTTTAGTTACTAGCCCGATAGAACAATTTTGTTTGAAGTTATAGGGCACTCACTATATATATTCCATTCACGGTAGGAATTACTCTTTGAAAGGTCTTTTTTCCTACCAATATCCTACTATATAATAGATTTCTGGTAGGAAAAAAGGCCTTTTAGAAAACAATTCCTATGATGAACAGACTTTAGTGCTTCTTTCAATCGTCTTTATTTTTATTTCTTGGATAGTAAGTTAAACTATTTATTTTGGTGTTCATTGCAACAATTCCTACACGTAAGTCCACGTTTGCGTCTTAAATTTAACTACAGATTCAGTTTTTGTTTTTGCTTTGAGTGTAAATTAAGTTTTTAGTTTTGTATCTTGAACATTAAATCTGAACTATTTATTTTGATGTTCATTGCAACAATAAATCCATGCAAGAGCGACACTGTTAGCGGGATTGCATTTGCGCCTTAAATTTAGGTATTTTATCCAGTTATCTTATAGTCTTGGGTATAAATTAGGGTTAATTCAGTTTGTTTCTTAGATAGTAATTTTAAACTATTAATTTTGGCCTTCATTGCAACAATGCCTCCACGTTATGAGATATACAATCTTGATACAACGACTTAAATAATAAATACTTAAATTTATTACACAAAAAATATATAAATTGCCAAACAATCAAGAATAAAACCTTAATTAATGGAACTCCTAAAGTCACACAGTTTGTCTAACAAAAAAACTTTTTGTCCAAAACACATATGGACCAATAAAAAGTTTTAAGAAGTGCAGAAACACTGAACTTAGTCCATTTATTCTTTAACACATCTTAAACATGAGAAAGTAAATATGGTGACTTATTGAACTTTCTGATAAATTAATTCTAGTGGTAATATTGCTATGAACAACCCTGCAAGAGTATGCCGAATTCTATTGGCCACTTCATGGGACGTCACCTTGGGTCATCTTTTCGTATAGGTCTTGGGCGGAAACGTTCCTGGATCAACCTGAAAATACTACAAACTCGTTCGAAAACATGCTAGGGTTGGACATTAAGACTCTACAACGCTTGCTCCTTCGTGATAGGTGATAAAGTTTTACATCCACGCCAGTGCAAATTTGAATCTTGGCGAGGGGAACTGGGAATAGTTTTACACATGATTTATCACTCTGATTTTGACATACTCTTTCCATGCGAATGATTGTACACTTCCTAAAAACAACCCCCCACACTGCTCCACACCTTAAATTAAAATGTTAAGAACTAAGGTATTAAACGTGATAATTAAATAAAAAGGGGGGAATATTTTGTGCGAAGAAAATGAAACTATTCAAAATATAAAGGAGTTGTTTATATATTAAATTTTTTAAATTAGTCTATATACCCCTGTGGTTTTTAACAACTTGATCTAATTTGTACGTGGAGGTAGCACTCGCATTAGCCTGGTAAGAGTATGGAAAAACTATAGCGATAAGTTCCACGTGAAAAAAACATTCCCATTGCACCCAAACAAAATTATACCTTCAACCTCCTCGCACCCACAGATCACTAACATATCAAAGATTGACACCTTAGACCACGTGATGAGTTCATGTAAATGAGTAGTCCAGTGCACAACATAAAAATATGATTTCTGTCTACGATGGAAATAATTTTTTTTTTGTTTTTTGGCGCAGGTTCAAACTTTTTTCTTTGTTGTTATATCATTTGTCTGCCCAACATGATAAATTATATTTTGTAGCAACGTTCAGTGATCTTTCAAGATTATTTCTGTAAATATATACGGTTGGCGTGGCACTCTGGTTGAGATGGAGATAAAGTCTGATCCTCGTTGATATATTTGGACCGTATTTCATAATGTAGCGGCTTTTGTCGCTCGTTTGTTTAAAAGCTAGTTCCAAAAGACCACTCTATTACTCCAGCGCATGACAATTTCTAACAGCGCCTTAGTGGATACTAGAAGTATTGTGCGTTCAGTAGATTCTAGGCCTGTCTTCGATAAGTTGATTGTAATATCAACTGATCTCAAAAAACCTAACCTTCAATTGGTAAGCGCATGGAATGTTGGGCTTGTTTGTCAACAAAAAAAAACTTCTGTTTACGTAAGAGTGGATAAAGTAAGAGTGAACAAAATTCCATTTTTAAATAATAAAAAACAACAAAAATTGAAAATCAGGCTCGGTTAGGTTTTTTTCCTTTGGTATGTACGTATACTCATGGTGGGCAACCCTGTCGCCAATCGTCACAAGTGGCGAATTGTCCATAAAATTGTGATGAATGTGAGTTTGCCATTTTTCACAGTTAAAAAAACATTTTTTCTACTCGTGTGCTGGTTTTTTACCTGATATTTTCCGGCTTATCATTGGAACCATTCTGCTTTTTGAATGAATCGTTGACGCAATATTGGATACCATCCAACACCCCTCCCTTCCTTCACTCCTTTCCCCGGCACACCGTTTCATCTCTGTCTTCAGACGAAAATATTGGTCAAATTTTGCATTAAATTGTCTTAAGCTTTCAATCTGAACTATTTGCATCAATTACGTCTGAGGTAGTTGTAAGAGAGTAGTCAAAGTTTACATTAAAAGTTTAATTCTGGTTTTCACTAGAGGAACTCAAATAGGCAGGCCACAAGTCCTGATGATGGCGCCGGTGTAGTGCCGAAACATGTAGAGAATTACAAGGTTATCTCCACGATGCCTAAATAAAGAAAGGAGCAAGGGAATTATTCAGATAAGAACATAGAATTCAATAAATTATAATTTTAATGCAATTGACGTATTGTGATACATTTTAACAATTCATCTTTTTCAATAAGTTCAATGTTCTAACTAATTTCTATCAAATATAATTTACTCCAATCTCTTCTCAATCATAAATAAATATCTATATGGTTTAAAATTTAATCAAGTGTTTATGTGTATTACATTTCTTATTTTAATATATTGTAACTTTAATTCACTTGCAATCAACTGTGTAATGACACATTTTAATAATTCTACCAATTTATAAATAATCTTAATTTTCTACAAGCTTACATCAATGTTATTTTTACTTCAATCTTTTCTCAATCAGAATTAAACATTATATGGTTTAAATATATGTTAAATGTTTATGTGTATGATATATTTTAATTCCAACTTATTGTCATTTGACTCACATTTTAATGTGTATATTTATGTATGTTCTTTAATCTTGTTATTCATATATTTTCAAATATAAATTATCCATTCATGCAACTTCAATTTCACTGATTGAATCTTAGTTTAAAATTTTACAATCTAGTTCCAATATCATAAACTACATATTTATTATCTATTAACTAATATTCAATCTTTTAGACTTAATGAAGTAAATTTTAAACTTACTTTGTTTGTTTCTTATCATAATTTGTTTTACATCTAATTATATTGAATTCTATAAATCTAAGGTATTTAAAAATAGTTTTACTAAATTTTAATAACTGTCGAAAAGTTTCTTCTATTTTGAATTGGACTGTAGGAATATATAGGTGCTATGTTTGGACAGGTATGATTAGGTTTAAGCTGTGTCAAACTTTCCATCAATGAATCAATTATTTTGCGCTTACAAGGCATTAAACTTAGTTTTTTTTTTGTTGTTCAAATGATTTAAGAATAATAGTAAGTGTAAGTAATGAATTTTGTATTTAAGATTACAAAGACAAAAAAGATTACATTAACATCACCTGATATCCATATAAAATAGATGCGCGTGGTTTCTATTTACAGTAGCGTTTAAAAAGTCACGGGAGGCACTTTTATGGGAGCCATTTACATTTTCACAATTAAAACACCACCAGAAGTAATTTTTACCCACTTCGGTGGCCGAATGGTCTTAAGGCGTCACTCTCACAATATATAAGACTGCCGATGTTGAAAGAGTCAAGGCTCAAATACCTGTCGGTTGTTCTGAGGGAGTGTTTTCCTAAATGATTTTCCACTCTCTCTCCACATAAATGTGAGTGCACTTTCTCTAACTCCAAACTTCCTCATCCCTAACACATTAGTGTAGTTAGTAGCCAGAACATATAGCAATCCGTGGTGCTAGAAAAATAATGTACGCGCTGAATATTTATTTTTTAGCATCGCGTCTTACTACCCGTTAAGGTTATACACTTACGTACTAATTACACTAATATATTAGGACTGAGGAAGTTTATATTTTTAGAAAGCTTAACCCAAATTTGCGTGGAGGGAGAGCGGGAAACCACTTATTAAAATGTAGACCCAACAGAGACTCAAACCTTGATATCCCCGTCATCTGCAATCTAATCTACTGCAAGAGTAGCGCCTTAGACCATGCGGCCAGTGAAGCGGGTAGGTTTAGAATTATATTAATGTGCACATCGGTAAACTACATTGAGACATGGGTAGTTAACAATAATAATGTCCGACGCCTTAGATCATGTGGTAACGTGTCTGGCTACTAAGCTAACGGTCCTGTGGTCGAAAAAATTATCATTTGGTGAAATGTGTGTTTTCCCCTTCCACAGTGATGAATTAAAGGCCTGGGGATAGATGTTGTGTCTGTTCTATTTTTTTTTAAACACCGTGTCCTACTACCCATTCCTGATACACACTTGTGTCTGTTCTAGTGTTCTAGATTTAATAAAGTTAAGTGGAGAGTCACGAGTGACCTTCTTGGTATGCGATGCTTGAGCAACGTCAACAGATTCCAACAAAGAGATGCAACAAGTATTTCAAACATGCTCGTATAAAACATACGACGATAGTAGAAATAATCAAATCTAGGCAAACTGTTACACAGCGTTCTGCACACTCACGTAGTTTACCTCTAACTTAATAATGGAGAGCATGACAGGCCACGTCGGACGGCTGAAAATAGAAACATGAAAATATTTCGGATCATTTAATCACAGAGGAAGGTAATGTATCCGTAAGGGCTTTGGTTATAATATTCAGGGCCGTCGCCCTTAAGGGTATGCGAGTGGTGCGGCTATAGGTATGGTACAGCTTCTTTGGTGCTGACTGACAGCTCACAGCTGACAGCTGACGGCTTTGAAACGCTACCGGACCAAATTATGTATCCCTATGCCGAACCATATGATCTGAAAAAAACATGTGTTTAGCAGCTGTCACTTCTGACAGTCAAAATTTAGGTATATACCTAAATGTTGACTGTCAGAAGTCAACTGTGAACTGTCAGTCAGCACCAAAGAATCCATGGGGCTACTATACACAGGGCCCAGTGATTTGGAAGAACCCACGCTTACATAGGTGACAGAGAAAAAAACTAGTTGGAGTAAGACCTTTTTATTTTCACGCTCGTATAGCAGGCTCCCTTTTTAAGCTATCTAGCAAATATTGTCAGAGTGTAAAAATAACATTAAAACATAATTATGTGGTTTGATTTATTGAACTAGTGAAGCGAGTTCTCCATTTTAACTCCACCAATTTGTATTTGTCTGTCTGTATGTCTGTCTTTGGTGCATATGTCTCATGGTAACTTTTTAACACATTAACTAATTTAATTCAAACTTGGCGCAGTTGCTCTTTGAACTTTTAAACATATCATGTTCGTTGGTGAAGAAAATTGAACTAAGGTTTGGGGAGAATCAACCCTTATATGTATAAAAACACGGCTTCTAGCATTAATAAATATACTATATATTATACCTTTTTAGGGAATTTTCTGAAACCTTATACGGATGTAAATTGGTATATAGGCGCAAGTTTCTGTAATAACACTAAACAAAAATCAAATTTCGATCTTTGGTGGGTGAGGTGGGG